>LNAC01000030.1:700990-810054 GCA_002007465.1 Ailurus styani
GGGAGCCCGATGTGGGCCTCAATCCCAGGACCCTGAGATCATGACCTGAACTGAAGGCAGAGGCTTTAACCCACTGAGCCACCCAGGTGTCCTCCAAAGCCTTTTATGTTGTTCCGGTCACAGACTTGCCGCCCTCCCTGCAGTGAATTTTATTTTCAAATTCAGGCATCAGAGCACCCTCAAAGTGCACCCTCTCTAGCATCCATCAGAACCTCCGAAATGTAACCTGAATTTGCCCAACTTCTCTTCCTCCAACCACCCTATGGGATCTGCCATCTACTCTGCCCGCATCTCCTGCACTCATCCCCGTGCTCATTCTGTGCCAGCCGCTGGCCTCCTTGCTATTCCTGTGACATGTCCAAGGCTCTCCGACCACAGGGCCTTTGCACCTGCTGTGTGTGCCTCTCCTCATCCTCCCATCACTCAGGTCTCTGCTCAGATGTCAGCTTTCAGAAAGCCTTATGTGAAATACGAACTCTTCCCTGGCCCCCCGTTCTTCATCCCCCCAGCCTACTTTTATGTCTTTCTACCTTATATATTATAGTTTTGGTGGTTTGCTTGCTTTTTTATGACCTGTCCACTTTCTCCACTAGGGCTGAGCTCCTCCTGGGAGGAAATCTATCCCCTGCTTTGGGGGCCCCACGTCTCCTCTGTTCCCACCTGCGCTGTCTCTCGAATCTCACTGGCAATGCCAGCTCTGCTCCTTTATAGCCTCCATCCTCTGTTTTGCTGCCTTCTCTCCCTCAGAGCGCTGCAGTGCCACGGACAAATCTCTGGGTAGCATTCCTGCACATAAACACATACGCCTCAATCCAGGGTGGCCTCGGCTTGTGCGTGGCCCTCTCAAGCCCCTCTCAGCTTCCTCGTGCCTGGCTTTCCCCAGCCAGAGTTCAGGCCCCCTCCGCTACTCAAAGCCACATCTTAATGAGTCCTGAATCCCTGTCCTACATCCAGCCCAGCCCATGACAACCACATCCCTGCCTGCCTACCCGATGGGAGCTCCATTGGTGTAGGAACCTTGTCCTCTGCAGCTCTGGTTCCTAACCCCTAGAACAGAGCCTGGCATCATGGGTACGTAATGAGAACTAGGGCAACTGACAATTCTTCCAGCAGCCCAGAATCTGCTAGAGAGCTCTGGGGTGCATTTCTGTTGCAAAAGAGCCCAGAAGTGCCAGGTGACCTTGGCTCTACACGTTGCCTTATTTTGGAAGATACCGCCCCCCCCCCATTAGCAAATATGGCACCATGAAAGTGTCTCCATTGGGTGTTTTCTTTGACATTAATATGAACGGTCCTCACCCTCTGTCACCTCAAGAAGCGAGCTGAAGAAAGACAAACTTTCCAGAAAGAAAAAAGATGCTTGAACAGAGCGCACGACCCGTCCTTTTCTCCAACGGAGAGAAACAGGACCTAAGTTAGCTCGGCAATGGAAGCAGCTTCCTGTCCATCGTGTGCAGAAGATCATAAAGACAGCATCGTGGCTTTCAGGAGCTGTGAATTAAACTGTGTGGACGTATCACTGGACAGCTACCTGAGGAACACAGCGGGGTAGAAAGGAAGTGGGTGGTGCAGTTTTTAAGCTCTGTTTTGTCCAAGAAATGCTAAGGAGAGAAAAGTGCAGTGGATCCTAGAACGAATTCCAGGAGACGGAAGTGTGCAGCAGAGATCAATGTGAGAGGATTAGAAAGTATGTTGGAACCAAGAGTGTTAACAGACTGCATGAAGATGCAGAGTGCAGAGTGCACGGTTTACGATGCATCAGATCAGGAGCGATGGGCACTGTCTTGCTCACCAATGACTTTTTTATTTTTTCTGCAAACACAGGTTCCATAGCTTTGAGGCAGAGTGTCAGCCCTGGAGTCAGGAGTACCTGGGTTCAAATTACAGTTTGACTTGGGCTCAGATCATCTCCAACTAGTTATCGGACCCCAGGCAAGTCAGCTCTCAAGCCTCGGTTTCCTTACCTGTGAAACGGTCATCATACTACACCTGTACCTTTGAGCTGTTGTGAGGATTCAACAAAATACTCCTTAGTTTGGTTCCTAAACCAACCCTCAAGAGATGCTAATTCTCATTTATTTACCAATTAATAATATAGTGCCCGCAATGTGCCAGGAACCCTTCTAGGTGCTTGGCAGGCAGTAATTCAGTTACTCTTCATTGTACACCAATGTACACCCCTTCCCCACTTCCTAGATGAGGAAATGGAGCCCAGAGAGGTTAAGGAGACTGTCTGAGTCACACAGCTCGGGAGGGCTGGAAGCAGCATTCGAACCTCTAAGTGTGACCTCCGTCTGTGCTCTGTTCTGCTGCCTTTTACACAGTTTGATCACCTCCTCCACGCGTGACCCTGTGATAAGGCACCAAAGCTAAAGGAGGAGTAGAAAGCACAGTTCTAGCTTTACACTGCTTGCACTCTTAAAAGAGAGCTCACTGTCTCATGATGTCCTTCATTTATAATAATTAAGTAGCACAGCATCCAAGCGACTTTGCAAAGTGTGGCAGCCAACATCCCTCCCTCCCTGCAGAAATCAGTAGTCTTAACAGGTTGGGCTCTACTTTCTGTTTCAGGGTCAGATGAACTGTAGGAAATGCAGTAAGAAACAAATGCTCATTATTTGAAACCTCCGACTTGGGTGGGGCTTATTGTTACTGCAGTGTAACCTCCCCTGTCGTTACACCCTCTTAATACTGCTTTGTATCTAATTCGTGCGCTGTGTGCTCAGAGTAGCTGCACAGTGAATATTCTTCGGGGTGAGGTGAACTCCACTAGCTGTATTGCTTGGGGCTGCCGAGGCCCAAATGGGTGTTTTCATCACTTCTGCCCAGAAAGGCTTCATTGGAGACACCTGTGGGAATGACTGGTTCGCTTTCATGTTAGCCAATTTTTAAAGCTTTCATTAGCTATGATAAATTATTCAAAAAGGAGTAACACCCGAAGCCTCTTTAGAATATTGACGTGGTCCAGCAGTAAGTGAATGGAAAAGTACCTCCAGGTCCGAGGCTAACTTCCATTTAATTTTTAGAGGACCCAGTCGAGTTGTTAAAATGATCAGAAATGGGCCTGGCCAGAGCCAGCTCTGCCAAGAGGGGATGCTATTATCTCCCAGACCATTAACTTAATCAGATCAAGTCAATGTCAAGAAAACAAAACTCCTCATGTGAGGGTGGGGACTCAGGATGTAATTAACAAGAGAATTTGACTTTCCTCCGGAAGCCTCTGGAGAACATTTTTTTCTTTTAAAGTAGGTTCTAACGAAATCAGAAAACGTAGTGTACCATTTAGTTTCATTTCTGGAGTCTTATGCAATATTTTACAGGAAGATTTGGAGACCCCAGAGTTCTCCTCCGTGGCTTTGTCTTCACATGTTCATGCAACTGATAAAACGGTATTAGATCACAGGTGTCCCCAAAGGCCATGGGGAAGTTTTAAGTATCTGACAGGTTTCTCATACTGAATTATGGAGGCATCAGAATATCAGTGTATGCACCCAGAGAACGCGTGCCATAGGAACGCCTGCGGGGGTATAAATAGGTTTGGAAAGATTTGGTGTGTCGAGTGCAGTTCCGCGATGAGCCAGACGGGAAGACAGCAGAGACGTAGGGTGGCCCAGAATCCCAGCCCACAAATACTGCAAGACTGACCCAGTACGTCCAGTCCTGACGATGATCGGGTGATCTTGGAACCAAGGAGCACATGTGACCCAGCAATTTCACTCCTGGGTATATATCCTGCAGAATTGAAAACTGATGTCCACACAGACATGTTTGTGAATGGTCATAGGAGCACTGTTCCCAACAGCCAGAAGCGGAAACAACCCAAACGTCTATCAGCCGAGGAAAGGACAAAGTGTGGTGTGTCCACACAGTGGACTGTTTTCCGGCTGTAAAGAGGAATGTGGCGCCGACGTGCTCTAACATGGCTGGAACCCAGAGAACAGGACGCTAAGTGTCAGGCAGCAGTCACGAAAGACTCCGTGTCGTGGGACTTCATTCCTCTGAGACATCCAGAGTGGACACATCCACAGAGACCGTGGGCAGATCTGTGGTTGCCACGGCCTGGGGGCAGGGGACGTGGGCAGTGGCTGCTCATGGGGGGGATTTCCTTGGGGTGAGGACGATATTCTGGAATGCGATGGATTGCACAGCCTTATGAATAGACTAAAACCCACTGAATCGTAGGCTTTTAGAGGGTGAATTTTATGGTATATGAATTATGTATCCAAACAAAGAAGTGTAGCAGGCGAGCTCTATGGTGATGAGCTGAACCACTGTAGCCACTACAGTTACGCGGAGCTGGGTGTTCTGGAACTCCCTGACAGCCCGGCCACTAACGCCAAACACCGCACCCTCAGGGTGTCCCCATGAAACCTCAACCAGCTCCTCGGGGAACTTTTTGCCCTGGGGGTCAAGTCCAGGAGCGTGGTCATGTGTCTGGGGCCAAGCTTACTTGTCAGTGTTGCGAGGAGCCGTGACACACGCAGGTGCCCCCGAGGTAGTAGGTGACGTCCACCCCGTGCACAGCTCACAAGTCAGCTGAGCCCTTGACCCCTTCTGGGACCGAAACAGAAGGGATAGTGATTTAGGACGGGTCATCCTCCATAAAATCTCCATTTCCCAAGAGGAGGAGGAGGAGGATGTGGCTCTCGAAATGGTAGCCATTTATCACGTCCCGGGCTGCCTCGGGAAGGTTGTGACAGCCTGCTCTGTGTGTCACACACCACTGATGAATTTACCAACACGGCTCGCTATCAGGTCTCTCTTAAATCCCTCCTTCTCTGCACGAGAAAGGGCGGTTCTCTCGACCTTTCCAGAACCTTCCTTGGTCACATCCTCCTTTTTAAAATGATCTCCTCCAGGAAGCTCTCCTCCATTGTCTCCACGCACTGGTTCTCTGCGGGGAGGCACTTTTGGCCCCCAGGGAGACACCGGGCAGTATCTGGAGACGTGTATGGTTAACTGGTGTGTGAGGAGCGGGGTGTGCAACTGGCTTCTAGTGCCTGGGGATCAGGGATGCTGTTAAGCATCCGCAATGCCCAGGACAGCTCCCCGTCACAAGGGAGTCTCCACCCCAGTGTCCACAATGCCAAGGGTGAGACCCCTGCTTCCACGAAGAGGGCTCCTTCTGCTCCCTGCAACACAGCGCCAATGACCTTCACAGTTCAAACCCCGTGAGTTTACATTGAGGACTTCTTTATAGACGTTGATTCTGTTTTGATGGGTGGCTTCTTTTAAGGGCTAAATAAGATGATTAATAGGATGAGGGGACGGGCACCCAGTATGCACCGGTCTGGTGCCCGTTATTCTAACCACCATTCTCTCCGGAGGGCAGGGTTCTCACTGGCACTCGATGGAATAAAAAGGGAGCCGAACATGAACACCATTGACTTACGTCCTGGTTCTGTCCCCACATGGGGATGCAGGAAAGCCACCCACCTCTCGGGGCCAATTCCCTCACTGCTAACATGGAAACACTGCCATCTGACCCACGTTCCTCCTGGTGTGGTCAGGAAGACAGAATTTGATTGTGTATGGGAAACTGATTACAAGAAAAGTAAGATGCTTTTGTGTTATTATGCTTAATACTTCGGTCTGCTGGCTACCCTGTATAGAGGGCTAAGTATACAGGAAATGCCATATTAGAGATCTCCCTTTACCCTCACAATATCCCGAAAAGAAACGATGTGTTGTCCTCATTTTCCAGAGGAGGAAACCAAGGCTCAGAGAAGTGGAGCAAATTTTCCTAAATCACCTAATCAGAGATTTGCAGATGGAGGATTCGGACCCACGGATGGCTCGCCACTGTCCCCTGCCGTATCCAGGACTGATGAGCAATCCCACCATCTGGCCAGTGCTGAACCTGAGCATGGGCGGGGTGGCCCTGATACTCAGGATCAGGACGTCCATGGACCGAGGCCCCTGCAGAGAGTTGCTGGGAGCGAGGCGCGAAGCTGCCATCCTGCTCTCATCCCCAGGGCTGGAGCCCAGGCCCTGCCCCAGGTGCCTGATGCTCGGCTGTCCTTCCTGAATGATGCCCCTGCTGAGGCTCTGCGTAGAGATGAAGCAGAGCCATGAGTGGGCCTCACAAATCCAGCTCCCTCCGGGGAGAGAGGCCCTCGAGGGCTTCGTGACTGTGCTTCCCAGACACCGCTGTCACGGGGGCTGGAGAGAGGCTGCCAGGCCTTGCTCGCTGCCCTCTGCTCCAGGGACATGGGGCATGGCCAGGAGACAGCAGCCTCGTGGTCTTCCTTCTGTGGCCTGGTCCATGTGCCAGGACACACAGGCCCCCAAGGGAGGTCCTGTCCCCCAATTAATGTGGAGCCTTTTATCTGAACCCACCTACACCCCAGAAACCAGCCAGATAAATGCTCCCCTGCGCCCCCCCCCCGGTCTGTCCTGGTCCCTCCCTCCTGACTCTCACCTAGCTCCTGTGCCGTTCCCGCACCTGCCAGCCCCCGACCTAGTGATGTTGGCCTCTGAGTCCAGCTCCAGGGCTCCCAGATGGTTTGCTTGGAACTTCAGGGTCCTGTTTGGATGTGGTCTGTGCCATCCCCCTCTGCCCTTGGCTCAGACCAACTCTATCAGATAGGGTCTTTACAAGGAAGAGAGACCAACCCTGGGAAAATGTGTGAGCCGAGACAGAATCGCTAAGAAGGATGTGGCAGAGGGCTCCACATCAAAGGAAAAACTGACAGGAAGGCTCAGAAGGGTCAGGACTCCAGGCAGCACAGACTTCCAGGTAGCAGGGATCCATGGATGGTCCTGTGGGGATCTGCTGCTGGAGGGAATGTACTCTAGCCCTGGAAGACTTTGTGTCTCCAGCAGAATGCCAGTGCTTGGGAGGGGATCCGTTGGCCTAACTCGGTCCCCGTGGGGTCAACCAGACTGAACCACAAGAATCAAGCATGGAGGGGAGGCCTCCCACACAAAATATGGGTTCTGGTACCAGAATGGGGGCATGGAGGCAAATATAACAGATATCAGCTCATCACCTCTATTTGTCCCCCCTGACCCTCCAATGTCCCCAGCACTCGGCTTTACAAAGGAAAAGGAAGCCTCCCCCTTCCTTTCTCTTTGAGGAGACCATATCAGGTTCCTTGTCCTAATTTTTTTTAATGTGCAGGCTTAGGTAAAGAGCCATGACCATGGGCACTGCTGAAGGAAGCAGAGCCCTGAGAAGTACCTAAGGCCAGACGCTTTCGTTAGAGCAACGTTTGGAATCCGGTCCCAGCTGTGCCATTGCATACAGGTGCGACTTTGGGCAAGCTGTTGAACCTCTCTGAACCTTGGGGTCCTCCTTGATAAAATGGAGAGAAAATCAGACCTGTCTTACAAGGTCATTGCGAAGGTCAACGATGTGTTAGGGTATAGCTAAAGTGCTGTAAAGAAGTCCTGGAAAAGGCAGGGAACAGGCTTCAAGTGCATGTTTCTTTTTCATGAAAGTCCAGAAGAGGGTGGTCCTTGGCAGCTGTGCCCCGTGAGGCTGTCTAGGGGCCCAGATTCCTTTGACCTTGTTCCTCTGCCCAATTTTGGGGCCTTGCCCCTTGGGTGAAGCTGACTCCATCCCCTTTGTAGCCCATCAAGGGGGAAAGTGGAAGCAGAAACAGGTTCTCCAAGCAGGTGTGATCAGCACGTTCACGAGCCGCTCCTGGTCCCTTACGTTGACCGGAAAGTACCCCATGGCTGGACTTAGCTGCAAAGGAAGCTGGGAAAGTAAAGTCTCTGGGCTCCCATGTGCCTGGTTAGATCGGTGAGGGGTGGGGTTCAGGGAGGCAGGGTGGAGGGAACATTCCATCACTACACACAGAGGGGGAACGGACACTAGGACAAAATGGACCATCTTTGCCACTCCTGAGCTAATGCAATTAAAGAACCATTCGTACAGCCTTACGGCTTGGGAAGGACCCCCATGTGTGGTCGTTATCATTTGGAATCATCTTAGGAGGAACAGGCGAATTACCTCTCATCTCAGTATCCCAGTTCTGGAAACCAGACAGGAAGACGGATGCGAGGGCGTGGCCCCGGACGGTCCTTCTTCCCGGGCCCCAGACAGCAGGAAGAGCGCCAGCGGGCCCTCTGGTCTGTGCGGGGACAGTCCGCAGCCCCTCGGGTGTGACCGCACCTCCGCCAGGTGCCCCAGACACCTGCTCCTCTTGTCTCAGGCTCTGATGCCAGTTCCTTTGGGTCACGTCAGTCACCCCAGGGGGACAGTTAGATGTGACTGGCATCGCATGGGAGGGGAATCTTGGCGACCAGTTGGCGTGTCAGCCGATGCCCTGCCACGTTCACTTTGGCTGACATTTAATTATATTTTCTTTCATCAGCTGTCAGGCCAACTTCCTGCCAGGACACTGAATTACGCTTGAAGCCAGTCATCCCCTGTGGACAACTTCTCATTTGGGCCTCCTCAATTGGATGGCCCTCGGAGAAAATGGGCACAAGTGCAGTTGGCAGGGAAGACCCGGGGAGTCGGGCATGACCTTCCTTCCCTTTCCTTCCCTGCATCAGCAGCACCCGTTCTAGCAAACACGAAGCCTCTTGACAGTGCTATCATTAAGGACTTTGGACCTATTTAATTATTTGTCCATCTGTACCGATTCTCACACATACCCTCTACTAGCCACTACCGTTCTTTTCTTTTTTAAGATTATTTATGTATTTATTTGAGAGAGAGAGAGAGACAGAGAGAGAGCATGAGTGGGGAGGGGCAGAGGGAGAGGGAGAAGCAGACTCCCCTCTGAGAGCAGACCACCCCCCCCCCGCCCCGCCGATGTGGGGCTTCATCCCAGGACTCCAAGATCATGACCAAAGGCAGATGCTTAACTAACTGAGCCACCAGGCGCCCATAACCACTCCCCTCCTTGTCGCATTTTAAGCTGTTATTGGGATAGCTTTTGAAGTTTTGAAGCCATGGGAGCACACACTTCCACGGCAGTTACAATATGTATGCTGTGGTTCTGTGTCTTACATGCTTGGGTTTCCCTCCCTGTCTGAATCGCTTCTGGTTTTGAGTTTGTGACAGCAAGCAGCGCGGGTTTGCATAAAGGGAAGATTTAAAGTTCATGACAATCGTATAAAGAAGGTTCTATGATTATCCCCATTTTACAGATTAAGACACTGGTACACATGGAGCTCAGTGGCTACTGAGCATGGATGCCCAAGGCCACTGGACTGGTACGTGGCAGAGCTGGATTTGAATCCAGGGAGGCTTATTCAGCATTTGTGCCGTGAGCCATGGTGCAGATGGGTGTGGAGGATAGGAGTCTATAGGTCACTCCACCCTCTTTCTCCTGGGCCGACCTGTCCTACAGGTGAGAATGCTGGGAATGTGGTGTCAAGACTCCCTTGAGCTAGACTTCTGCACATCAGTCTGCTTGGGCCACACAGGTGAATTCAGAGGACGCTGGGAGGTAGGAGGAGATTTCAGAGGAAATCGGCTCCAAGTGCCGTTTCCAGTATTGAGATTCTGTGTCTGTGGATGGAGATTGTGAACATTAAGTCACTGTGTGGAATCAGAGATGATATGTCATAGATCACATGACTCCACATGCAATTAAATAGAGTCCTTTGTACTTGTGGGACCCTCAGAGGCAGAGGACATCATTCCAGATTAAAGAGGTTTCTAAATAACTGATGTTTGTCCTTTCTAGAGATGACCTCTTTTAAAATGTTAACCACTGGGGATGGATATTTTTCAGAGAGGTACTATTACAAAAGGAAACTGTATTATTTAGGATGTTTTGGACTACAGGTAACAGAATACCCAACTAATAGAGGCTTAAATGATAAATGCATTTCATTTCTTTTTTAAAAATATTTATTTCTTTATTTTAGAAGAGAGGAGAGGGGCAGAGGGAGAGGGAGAGAGAATCCCAAGAAAACTCCCCACTGAGGGCAGAGCCCAATGCAGGGCTTAATCCCAGGACCCTGAGACCATGACCTGAGCCAAAATCAGGAGTCAGACACTTAACCAACTTAGCCACCCAGGTGCCCCTGCATTTCATTCCTTACATAACCAAAGGTCTTAAGTTTGCCAAATTGGCTTAGGGCTCAGCACTATCATCAAGGATTCAGATTCTTTCTGTTTTCTTCCCTCCACTCTCAGCATGTTGGGGAAGCCTTGCCTCATAGTCACAGAATGGCTGCCAGAGTTCCAAGCATCACATCCTTGCTTGCAAGCCCTTTTTCCCAAACAGGAACAAAGAAGTATGGTTTAAAAAGTCATGTGACCCTCTGCTTTGTCAGCAGGAAAGTCTGCCCCAGAAGCTCCCAAGCTGACTCACCCTCCTAACATCTTATTGACTAGAACAGGGGTCCCCTGACCATTCCTAGACACATCACTGGCAAAGAGAGATGAAAGGACTCTGGCTGATTTCAGTCTTAGGGCCGTGCACGTTTTCCTCCCAGAGTCCCAGTGGCATGGAAGTGGGGGGCAGGTATTGGTGAGGCCATAATGGGGCCACCTAGTCCGAATGTCTGTGTCATGTCACGCAGAAGCGCTCAGAGTCCACGTGGCTCCAGACCTTTGTGCATGAATCCTTCCTGCTCTCTGTGTGTGACATTGCTCATCCTTCCTCACGGTCAGGCTGCCGGCTGCCACTTCCTGCTGGAGGCAGCCCCTCTCCCTGCGTCTGAGCTTTTCCTTTAACCATATGTAAATCCAGAAGCTTGGGGGCGGGGGGCACTTACTGGACCATGACGGTGTCTGTTTTTGGATTCCAGTGCACTGGTGTGCAAGTATTCCTGAATCCGTTTTCCCTGAAGCTGGCTAGAGCCACCTCTAGGTTCCTATGTTGTTGGATGTATTTTTTTAATCTTTATTTAGCTGAATAAGTTCTATCAGAATCACCTGGACGAGGAGGGGTGGGACTGTGTGGCTGGGCACTGCCGCATGCGTGCCTGCCTGCCATGGGAGAGGGCAGCGCCTGGGTGGTTGGCTGTCCCATGTCACCCATTCCAGGTCCCTTCCACGGAGGGGTTTCCACGGTCATCAGCTCTGCTGAGCGTCATGAAGACCATAACACAGAGAACTGGACCGGATCAGGGTGCTGAACCTCAGCAGTATTGATGTTTGGGACCGGATAGTTCTTTGGGGTTTTTTGTGGGATGAGTCTGTTCTGTGCCCCTATAGGATGTTTGGCAGCATCGCTGGCCTCCGCCTACTAGAAGCCATAGCCACCCCCGCCCTGTAATCACGGTGTCACTAGACATTGCTAAATGTCGCCCAGGGTAGACTCACCCCCAACTGAGAAGCACTGGGCTGAAGCATCACGGCCTGGGGGACTGAGGTACCTGGGTGGGCACAGATGGCTTCCCTGACTGTCCCGTGTCTTGCTTTATGTCCTTCTAGCCCTTCTCTCCCACCGAGTATATCTTATTAGGTTTGCTTGTTTCGTGGCTCATTCTCTCTTGCTAGCCCTGGACTCTAAGTGCTGTGGGAGTCGAGACCACATCTGTCTCCCTTGTCATGGTGTCCCCGACGCTCAACGCTGCCACAGTGGGAGGGGGGGTGATCAGCAAATATTAGCTGAATATGAGTCAGAGAGCTCTGTGAGGGGGTACCTGGCAGGAGTCACTTAACAGGCATCCACTCCCTTCCGGACACTTGGATGGACACTTCCCCTACGTGAGCTCATTTCACCTGACAAATAAGGAAACTGAGGCACAGAAAAGTCTAGTACCAAACTGCTGACAAATGATGGAGGCTGGATGTCAGCTCAGGTCTGTCTGATTCCAAGGTGTGGCTTGTCTGGGGACACCAGGCTGTCCCCACCCCCAGACACAAGGGCGGCTTGGAGGGGCCACTTCCAAGTGGAGGTGGAGACGGCCTACCAGGGTTGGACGGGTCAAAGGGCGGAGAAGTCAGGGCCAGTGTCCTGACACCTGATGGATGCCAAGGCCGGGCAGGACTTCAGCTGCCCAAGGCCCCAAAGAGCTTGTGTGTTTTCAGATCGGAAGAATGACGGATCAGCTGCTCTTTGGTGGCCTCCAAACTATTTCTTTTTCTTTCCAGAGCGAAACCGCAATCCAAACCTCTCTTCCCGTTTCCTCCCTCAAAGCAGCCTGGGAAATGTGGCCCGAAGGAGTCGCCCTCCTTCCCCCCCCACACCCAGCACCCGCCGTCCCCCAACCCTGCGGCTGAACAGGGTTTTGTGGTGTTTTTCCTCCCCCACCCCCTCCCCTTTCAGTAATTAGCTCTTCAGCTTTCCCTGGTGGTGTTTAATGTGTTTAGACAACACAGTTCATTGTTTCCAAATGTTAGTCAATTTGAACTATAAATCAAGCCCCAAATCTTGAATCCCATTCAAGGGAAAACTCACAAGTTGATTCTACACGAATAAATCATAAGAGGGTGGGAATTTTATAAATGTAGAAAAGCAATTCAGACTCCTGTGCTGAAAAAATGCAGCTTTCTGAACTACTTAGGGGGTACTTTAAAACAATTATAGAAGACTTGGGAAGATCTAATAGTACATTAGTCTTTAAGATGAAGTCCTTGGAAAGTTCATGTGTCAAAGAAGAATTAATTGTTTTTAATACCTGATAGTTTACAAAGTTTTTTTTTCTTCCACACAACATCCTATAGGGAGACCAGCTCTTTTGCTAGATACTATCAATTCTAAGACCTATTTTGCTTCCATTTTTATCTCTGAAATTAGGATACATCTTAGAATCAAAATCATATCAGTTGAATTGGCAGGTTTGTTTTCTTAGTAATCCATAAAATTATGGGGACTTTTATAAATAATAGTGTCTTAGATGTAATGAAATGCATATCATTACGATCCCTATTTCCCAGGAGAAGTGACAAGCCCAGAGATGTGACAGACTTAGCCCAAGGCCACACAGCAAGAAGGGCAAGACCTTTAAAGGGTATGTTAATACCCCAGGGACATAGGATCTCTGAGTTGCCCACTCTGGAAGGTGGTTCCAAAACTGAAGGATTTTTGTTTTTCTGAACGACTATACCAATTTGTAGCCAGGACAGAATGCTTGAGGTGTTAGATGAGCTGTCACATTCTCCTTCTCCACCTTTGCCTTTAAATGTTCAGCCTCTCCTCAAGATAATTTTGATAGCACTGGTTGGAAGTTTGCCCCAATGTTAGTCTCTTCTGGCAGGTTAACTTTCCATGGCTACCTTTAGCAAAACAGGAAATGGCAGCCTGACTCCAGATGGACTCAGTCCGCCATGACACAGGGCTTGGAGAGAGGAGCACAGACTCAAATCCTTTCACCCCTCAATGGTTCTCTTTGTACAGTACACATCCTGAGCAACTGTACACAGCATCCCTGTGTCCAGGGCACCCACGTGTCTCCAACTGGTCTTCACTGGAGGGGTTGTGGGACAAGAATATTTGACAGAAAGAAGGAAGATGCAGACAAATTCAAGAATTATTTTTCTAGTCCAGATCGTATTCATTGTCTAAGCCTGGTATTGGTGTTCTAATGAAGTCAGCCTCTGAAAACTTAGACCAAGCTTGGCTCTCAGAAATGGAATGCTTGGGAAAACTCATATAATCTTAAGAAATCCAAACATGGTCTTATTTTCAATGGTGTTTCTGGGCCTATTTCTGTAGACACACCCTATTAGCTAAACCGACCAACCATTAGCATTAGCTGCCGGCCTGAAGTACAACGTGGTAGAGTAGAAGGAATTTGTGTTCGGAGCTTATTCAGCACTGGGTTCCGAACTTAGATCTCTGCTACCTTCCAACTGCTCCCTGTGGGGATGCTAAATGTCTCTGAACCCTCAGTCTCCCCATCTGTAAAATGGGTGTGGTGGATTAAAGATGACCATGTGTTCTTTACTACTCCTGCCAGAGTGGAAGGAGAGGTGGGATCCAGTCCCCTCCCTTTGAATCTGAATTAGTCTTAATGACTTGAGTTGACCAAAAGAATGTGGCAGAAGTTACATTCTGGGACCTCTGAGGCTAGGTCACCTGCAAAGCCTTGAGATGCCACCCAGACTTCTTGGAATTCAGCCACAGGGAAGCAGCCCAAGAAGCCCTATGGGGAGAGCCCAAGCAGCCCCATGTGGCCCTGTGGGGAGTCTGCATGGAGAGGAACTGAGGCCTGAGGCTGACAGCTCCGGCTGACAGCGCCATCTACTAGCCAGCCGTGCAAGTGGGCCATCCTGGAAGCGGGTCTTCCAGCCCCACTTGAGCTGCCTCAGTGGATGCCAGGTGGAGCAGAGACAGGCTGTCCCTGTGCCCAAATTGCAGACTCATGAGCAGGAGAAATGACTGTTTTAATTTTAAGTCACTAAGTTCTGGGGTGATGTGTGGGAATGATGGGTAAATGGAACAGTGGGTGTAGGACTAATGCCTCACTCCGGCATTGTTTTGGGAGTTAGAAGAGAGCCAACATGCAGAGCGGGCACTGCTGTCCCATGTCTAGTAGGCACCTGGTGAAGACAAGTTCGCTTCCTACCCTTGCAAGTAAATAGTGCGGGATCTACCTAGTTATTGGTTGTTTTCTCCTCTTTGGACCAGCCTGATCGCTCCTCATCCCCCCGGAGCTGGGGGTCAGGGTATCACCATGACTCAGAGCTGATTACACCACACATCACTCTCTGTCAACAATTACGGTGGGCATCGCCAGCTGTCATGAAGCACATTCGCTATTGGGTGAAAACCAATATTGGACCATTCACCCTGGTGTCCACCAAAGAAAGTTTCCTGGAATGTCATGTGAATGACTTCCCATGGCCACGGAAGACAGTCAAATATGCCAGCATGTGGAAGGCTGTATCTTCTGTTGGTCTCTGTTCCCAGTCCCAGCCTGGGGCTCTGACCCCAGGCAAACAGGAGACTGGCTTCCCAGTCATGCAGAGACTTGCTCCTGGACCCCAGAAGGGCTCCCACCTGGCGCTGTTCCAGAGCAGGGAGCAGGCGCCTGACCGTCCGCCCCCCTGGCCCCAGCCCACCAGGCACACTGAAGCTTCCGGGGGCTCTGGAGCTTGGGACTTCTGAGAAGCGCCCACACAGAGCTCCAGCCCGGCAGGCAGCAACAGAGGACATTAGGGAGGAGGTGAGGATGGCTGGGTGGGCTTCACACCCTCCCAGAGGCCTGCGCCTTCGATGTCCTTCTCCCACGCCCTCCTGGAGGGAAGGGGCCGACCGTGGTGCAGCCCATTCAGACACCTCCCAGGCAGCAAGATCACAGGGTAGGGGCTGCGTCGGTCATTGGGAAAATGGCCACATGAGAAAGGTAAATACCACAATAGAGTGTAACAGGGTCAGCAGAGGGGAGGCCGGGGAATTTGTCCCTCTGGGTGGTGAGCGTTATCCGAAGGACTTTGTGCAATGGCCTGGCCAGCCACTCGGCCTCCTCATCACTCACCCATAGTGTGGGTAATCCAGAGCCCCCAGCTTCTAGGGTGCTGGGGGTTCCGTGAGACGCTGCATTCAAGCCCTTGGCCTGCCCCTGGTGCAGGACCATCTGTTAGGAGCATTCTGGATAATAATGTTGATGATAGTCTTCCAAAAACCTTCTGCAGTAGGCCTTGTGTCCTCCACTGCAACAGAGAACTGGGAACTCTGAAAAATCAATATTAATCATTACAGATTTGGGCAGGGCTGAGCGATTCGGGAGAAATCAGAGCCATTCGGTAGTGGTGCTGAAATTAAATCAGGTAAAACAAACCAGACATCCGTCTTCCTTTTTGTGCCCATAAACCTGGGCAATTGTGGACATCTTCCAAGCAGATGGCGGAGCCCGTGCTCTGCCACCCAGGGCCACTGCATTGTCTGCTGGGGGCTAGGGAGTTCTGTGCAGCCCCACATCTGTGCCTGCATCAGGCCGTGACGCGGAAGCTAACAGCCCATTGTGATTGGCACTGTCATCCCATTTCTGGGCAGATAACGGGGAGCCTGCTGTTTCTCCTGTGTCTCTTCCCAGCTCCAGCAGAGCAGCTGCCAGCCCTGAGATGCGGGAACTCAGAGTGCACACCTCTTGGGGTATCTGGCCTCCCAGGAAGCGTTCTTGGGTGAGGTTTCTCATTCCAAACCCAGGCACCTTAGTAAGGCTGATGTTGCTGCAGGCCCAAGGCTCCCAGGATGCCCACTTAGGGTTTGGGGGTAGGAGGGCAAGAGGCGGTCAGAGAGGCTTCACTGATCTGTCTGCCTGGGCTTTCCTTCACCTCCAACTGTCAAAACCCATGTGCCTGTTATCTCTCAGTTATCTATTGCTACATAGCAAATTCCTACAAAAGTAGTGGCCTCACTCAACCCACATGTGTTATTTCACAGTCGCTGGAAATCAGGAGTCCAGGCACACCTTACCCGGGTCCTCTGCCTGGATCTCACCAGGCTGCAGTCAGGACAGAGGCTGGGATGCATTCTCATCTGGAGGTGCATTCTCATCTGGAGGCTCGACATCTGGAGGCTGGGATGCATTCTCATCTGGAGGCTTGACTGTGGAAGCACCTGCTTCCCAAACCCCTGAGGTTGTTGTCAGGATTCATGTCCTCCTGGCTGGGTAAGTGGAGGCCCTGGCATTTACTGACCATCAGCTGGAGCCACCCTCCCGTTCTAGAAGCTGCCTATGGTTTCTTGCCATGTGCACACCCTCAGCATGGTGGCTGACTTTATAGAGCAAGCAAGAAGAGTCTCTCTTGTGTGTATAAGCAAGGCAGAGTCATACACAGATGAGTAAAGAGATGTATCAGTAGGTAGACCTAGTAGATAGGTAGAAGATAGAGCTAGATATAAATATACATGTAGAGAAATAAATAGATGATAGAAAGTAGATAATACAGATATATAGATATAGTAAGAGATGATTGATAGATCAGTAGATACGATAGAGTGATCATAGTCTAGTGACAGGAGTGACATCCCATCATCTTTATCATATAATAGTTGTTAGAAGTTAGTCACAGGTCCTGCCCACATTCAAGGGAAGGAGATTATACCCACCGTCTTTAACACCAGGATGGTGGAGGTTAACGGAGTCATCTTAGAATACACCTTATCACCAGTGCCTCGAGAGTTACATAGTCTCGTTCTCATGTTCTAACAGAAAACTGGGGTTTAGAGAGGTGACTTGCCCCAGCTCCAATAGCTATACAATGGCCCATGGGTACTGATACACCATCATAACATATCCTTCAATGCCCTGAAGGCAAAGTGCTGATTACCTATGCACTGATGTTGACCAATCTGCTTGGGCCAGAATATCCAGTACTTTCTCTTCAATGACATTCATTGGTGCTAATAATGTACTTGTTTAATGTATCTTGCCTCTGTACCCCTACTGTATGCTCCAAGAAAGCAAGGACTCCATCTACCCCGTTTGTGGCCACATCCCTGCACGCAGAGGGATTCCTGCCCTTTGTGTGCCTCTGAAAACACTCATTCAGTCATTCAACAAATGCTCGTTGAGCTGGGCTGTGTACTTTGGATACAAAGAGGATCAAGACACAACTCTACTTCACAAGCCCCTTACCGTAGCACAGCAGAGACATAAACTACAAGATAGTGTGATGTGGCACAAAGATCACAGTGGTTTCCTTAGGTTGGCCCATTCCTATATCCCCAAGGCCTAACCCAATGACTGGCGCATAGTAGGTGCTCAAGAATGTTTGCAGATGGTGACTAGTCCTGTTACCTGGCATGCCCAGCTCTCTTATATTCTGCATAGTGTAGAAAATAAAAATCATAAAAGGGCGCCTGGGTGGCTCAGTGGGTTAAAGCCTCTGCTTTCGGCTCAGGTCATGATCTCAGGGTCCTGGGATCGAGGCCCGCATCGGGCTCTCTGCTCTGCAGGGAGCCTGCTTCCCCCTCTCTCTCTGCCTGCCTCTCTGCCTCCTTGTGATCTCTCTCCCTCTGTGAAATAAATAAATTAAAAAAAAATCATAAAAGATTAATTGGTTAGGAAAATCCAGAGAAAGTTAAAAAAGATATGGAATAACATCCCAGGCTGGCTTCAGAAGTCTCTGATGCAATCCCAGGATCCTGGCACCTCCCTCTCTGAGCAGAGCTTTGCATTTCGAAATGGGAGGGGGGGAAGGACTGTAATTATTAAAATTGTGTATATAGGAGAATTTAGCCTTTCATTTTAGGTGTCCTAATGACACTTCAACAACTGCTAGAGAAGATAATAGGGTTTAGAGCAATTACACAGCCCATCAAATACTGAACATGAGTGATTCAGATTCATGCTTGGAGCTGGAACAATTCTCAGCAGTTTTGCTCATACACAGCTGTTTCATTTAAAATATTTTGGCAGAAAATCGCAAAGTGGGCTGTGTGCTGGCCATCCTGCGCTGGAGGCTTAACCCTTACATACCCAATGTCATCCTTCCCTTCCACCCGCTACTAGGCCCCCCGCCTTAATTGCTGCTTGGCAGTTGTTTGCACATCGTATTTTGGAGTTAAAATTTGGCCCCCGAGCTGAAAATGCTGGGGTTTTTTGTTGCTCCTTAGCCTGCTGGAATATTCTGTGTCTTTTGATTTAGCTAGTTGGTATCATTCAATTGCTAGGTGTCCAGTCCCATGTGGCTGTGAGAGTATGTTGGTCAGATGACCAGAAACAGGCGGCCCACTCAAACTAGGTGATTCGAGAAGAGTAACAAAAATTCTATAGACAGGGTGGGTTATACAGCCAACACTTATTTCTCACAGTTCTGGAGGCTGGGAAATCTCATAACCTAGGTGTTGGTAGACTCAATGTCTGGTGAGAGCCCTCTTCCTGGTTTGCAGATAGCTACCTTGACAGCAGAGAGATCATCCCTCTTGTGTCTCCTCTAATAAGGACACTAATCCCATTCACAAGGGCCCCATCATCCCCCAAATATCCTAACACCATCACATTGGGGATTAGGCCTTCCACATATGAATTTGGTGGGGATACAAATATTTGGTCCATAGCATGTTCACTCCTGGTCTCTCATTGGCCAAACTCAACTGGAAGCCAGAGATGGGGCTGGGGGTCACTGACACATTCCATCCAGGGCAGCCTCCTGGTGCTCTGAGAAAGGATGCAGAATGAAGATATCCAGCACAAAGGGGGCCCAAGAAAAGTAGACATGCGTCCTCTACCCAGAGGGAGAGGGCCTCTAGCTGCAGACAAAATCTTGCCAACACCTGGTGATGGGCACACATGGTTGTGGTATAAGGAACTCATTCAGTTAGTCTTGAATCACTGAGAGGGCATCGTAAGGGGGCCTGATGGGAACCTAGAAAATGCCCAAATTCTCGGGCCCCAGGAAGAGCTAGACCCAGCCCTCTGTGACTGTTGAATTTATGCGTCAGCTTGGCTATGCTCTGGCGACCAGTCGTTTGGTCAACCACTAGTCTAGATGTTTCTGTGAAGGTATTTTGTTGATGGGATTAACATCTATACTCAGTTGTCTTCGAGTAAAGGAGATTACCTTCGATAAAACGGGGGGACCTCATCCTATCAGTGAAGGCCTTAAAAATAAAACTTAAATGGAGGTTTCTCAAAGGAGGAAGAAATTCTGCCTCAGGATTGTACCATAGAACTCCTGCGTGAGTTTCTAGCCCACTAACCTGCCCTAGACTTCAGACCCAGGACTACAACATCAACACCTGCCTGAGTTTCCAGCCTATCCCACAAGTTGGAGACTCGTCAGTCCCCACAATAGTGTGAACCAATTCCTTTAAATGAATGCATGAATGAACGAATGAATGAATGAATGAATGAATATCTCCTATTGGTTCTGGGGTTCAGGGCTTTGGGGGGTGACTTAGCTAAAACACTTCTCTGCTCTTGGAGCCATCTGCCAATGCCAAGTGCCACATCATCTGTCATGGCACCTGAGAGCCCGTGTCTGTCTGCCAATCTGGAAACAGTCATGGTGAATGGGATGTGTTCCACTGGCTCCCATTAGCGCCACGACTGGGTTTGTTCTCACAGCTGCAAACCCCGGCCCTGGGCTGCACAGCTGCCTGAGATAAGCTAGAGCATGCGAATGAGCTGAATGAATATCGAGTTGGGTTTCCCACTCTCGCCCATACTGTGTTGACAAGGCCTGACCGTGGGCACTGTGGTCTGTGAACCTGGTCTTGGAGAATAGGATTTCAGGAGGAGGATTAGGGCCCCAGTAAGGGAAACATTCTGAGCTTGAGCAAAGGACAGAGGTGAGAAGCTGCAAGGGGGCTCTGGGGAATGATGGTGGTTTGGTTTGAATGGAATAGAAACTTCTTGCGGAGGAGCAGTGGGGTTGAGACTGGGGAGGGCCTTGAGGGACAATGGAGAGCCCCTAAAGGTCTAATGCTGGGGAGGGACATGCTTGAGATGGACAGAGGGAAGGTATGAAGCAAAATGAGGGCAGGATGAGTAGAGTCTTCAGCATCATGCCATTGAGGATGGAGAGTTCTGGGTGCAGCAGGACTGTGGTCCCTTCTGGGATGGACAGGATGGAGAAAGGGGAGCAAGTGGGGAATAAAAACAGGGCAACATGATTCTCATTCTCATTCTGAGTCTTGATGCCTGCAGAATGGAAGTCTCACTGACCAAATCAGTGGAGACTGGAAGAAACAATGATGAGTGATGGGTTCATAGCTTGGAAGGATCCTTAGAGGTCACTGTTACAGGCTGAGCCATGTCCCCCTGAAATTCCTATCTTGAAGCCAGTTCCCAGTGCCTGAGAATGTGCTGTCTTTGGAGATAGGGCCTTTAAAGAAGTAATTAAGTAAAACAAGGTCATTAGGGTCGACCCTGATCCAATATGACTGGTGCCCTGGTGATTTTTATAAGAAGAAATTGGGACACAGATAGGCACATAAGGAAGACCACACGAGGACCCAGGGAGAAGATGGCCACCGATGTGCCGAGGACAGAGGCCTCAGAAGAAACCAGTTTTGTTGACACCTTGATCTTGGGCTTCCAGCTTCTGGGCTGGGAGAAGTTAATCTTTGTTGTTTAAGCCCCCCAGTCTGTGGTGCTTTGTTATGATGGTCCCAGAAGAATAACACCGTCACCCAGTGGAAGATCCTATTTCACAGATGGGAATATTAAGGTCCAGGGAGGGGAGGGTCTCATCCAGTCTCCTGAACAGGACTCTCAGCTCCAGGCCAGGGGTTTTTTCCCACCGGACCATGCCACCTCCTCCATCATGAAATATTGACCATCTCCCTGCCTACAGTTTAGTTTGTTCAAACAATTTGCTGCCGCTAAAGCAAACTAGCCTCTGTTTGTTTTTTTTAAATAATGATTTTCTCCTGGAGTTCTTGGATTCTGTACTCCCACAACCACAGACTCTTGCTCCTGCGCTTCTGGCTTCCTCCGATTCGTGGCCCTGGTGGCCCCGCCCAGGAAAACGAGCTCTCGTTCCAGCCAGGTGGCACGGTGGGGGGCTTCTCCTGTGACCCTCAGAGGTGGAGATGTCGGTGGAAGCTTCAGGAAGACCACTCCACAGATTTGAGAGCTGTCAGCTAGTCATGCCAAAGCGTCATGGGGATGTGAAATTGGGAAGGCAACGTAGGAGAGAGAAAGTGAAGGGAAGACGTCTTCGCCATAACTCTTTGGGTTTTGAGCTAGAGAACCTGCGTCAGCATGTGGAAGCAATGGAGGAGGGATTGCTGGGAGGAACTGGATACCACAGACCCCAAAGAGAAGGTGGGCCTTCAGGCTACAGGAGGGGTAGGAGCCCGAGACAAGGGAGCTGTGCAGAAACGAAGCCACCCCTTGCTTGGTCTCTGAATCCAAGGCTGTGCATCCTTGTCCTGGTGCATTAGTTCCAATGTCTAGTCACGTAACAGAAAACGGGTGGCACCAGCTCACACAATAAGAAAAAATGTCCTTGCCCACATAACAAGAAGTCCTGAATTAGGGTGGCCCCAGTCATTTCACTTAGAGGCTCTGTGGTGTGTTTGGGCATCTGGCTTTTACCATCTTTCTGCTCTGCCAGCCTCGGGAACTGGCTTTGTCGTTAGCGTGCTCTCTTCACAGTCTCAGGATGGCTGGCAACGCGAATCTGAGAAGGGCCCTGCTCCTCCCCAAGTGTGTCTTTTGTATCTGCTTCCCAGGCGCTGCTCAGCCCTCCCCCAGGCCTCACTGGCTGTAACTGGCCCACATGCTCATCTCTGACTCCGTAACTGGCAGGATGAATGGGATTTCCCTAAGGTCATACGGAGAGAGCCGCCTTCCCGAACAACATGGGGATTCTGTTAGGATGAAGGAGTGTAGGGGAGCACTGTCTGGAGAGACACTTCTGCCTCCTCTCAGGTCGTCAGATGCACACAGCCAGGCTCCGAACCCCAATTTCCAGCCCCTGGGAGAGAGAAGCCACGGCAACAGGCTCCAGTCAGGTAATGACCTCTGGCCAGTCAACCAAGGGCATTGCGGTGAAGTCTGCTGTAGGCCCACCTCTGAGAGAGAAGAGGGCCATTTTCAGATGAAGGAAGTTCTTGGCAGGGTGGGGGGTTGTCTGTGAAGAACCTCAGTGGTGTCTCCTGTGAGCCCATAGAGACTATGGACCTTCGAGGACCTAAACGCAAAGGTTGTGTCCACCCCCACAGGAAGTTTGTGGAATTGGACTTTAGAATGAGGGGGGGTTGCTTTGGTTGTCACCAGCCTAGAGTAGTGACTGGCATTGAGAAGGTAGTGGCCAAGGAAGCTCTACGTCCTGAAATGTGGGGACAGGCCCACACATCAAAATGTTTTTGCCAATATGTCCGTTGGGCCATGTGGAAAAGCAGAAGAGATAGAGAAGGAATCGTTCATAAAGTCTGGGAGCAGGGGGCAGCTCATACAGAAGGTGGAAGCGAGGATCAGCCAGGGTACTGGGCTTGGGGCCAGAGGAGAGGACTCATTCTGAGTGCTCCAGGAGGCCCCTGGATGAGGATCAGAGCTGAGCATGGACACAGCAAGGCAGTGGACGGACAGACGTGGAAGTGGAGTTTCAGAGTCTAGTTCAGGCAGGGGTGGGGTACGAGGGTGGATTCCCTCCTGAGAGTGACCCTAGGAAGATGGAAGGAGGCTGGAGGGAGGGAAGGATGAATGGGGGCCGGAGGGGGGGGGCGGACAGGGAGGCTTGGTGATCGCTTCCACGAACTTTCTCTGCAGACACGATCAATAAAACCATCTGGACTGTTGGTCCTGACAGTTGTATTCAAGAAAAACGTGCCATGAGCGTTGCTTGAACGTGCAGGTCAAGGAGCGGAGTTGGGGCACACACAGCCCAGGGTGGACGAGAGGGCAGTTGTGCGAGCAGCTCCGGGTGGCCGGGAGGGCAGGACACCCCCCCAGGCTGGCGTCGGGATGAAGTGAGACAAGGGGTCAAAGACAGCCCCCCAAATGTGCCAGAAGGTCAGTTGTACTTGCACGGTCATCGTCCTCATGGTCACAGCCCTTGTCGCCTCGTCCGGCCCAGGGGCTGCCTCCTCGTACACCTGCGCAGTCTCTAGGGCACTTGGCATTTGTCCTCGCAGCCTCCGTATATCGGGTCTGTGTGTCGGCTTCCTGACTCTCGGCGGCTGCGAATTCCTGGGTGGGCGCTACGAACGGTGAGGTTTTCTCAGGGTCCACGTTCCGTGGGCTGTGTGGATGGAGACTTCGGTGCAAGACCATGGAGACACGGCCTGGCGTCTGGCTGTGGGCACACGGTCCCTTTAGCTTGGCCCCCGGTCCGTGGCGGGTGCACATACTGTGCCCATCGGGGGCTGCTCAGGGCACACCCTTCCCGCCCGCAGCCTGGGTCTGTCCGCCGCCCCCGCCCCGGGCCCAAACAGGGGCCTGCAGGCTCTGGCTTAAGCAAGCCAGAACTGCCTTTTGATTTGTGTTAACTTGAAGGCCTGGGTCGTGTGTAGCAGGCTGTGCGGCTCTGGGCCAGACAGCAACAGTCCAGCCCATGGGATGCACTCAGAATACTCTGCGACCCTACGAGACAAGGGCTGGGACTCCTTTCTTGAGCCAGCTCGCGCTGTCTCCACCTGGAAGGTCCCTGCAGCTTGGTCCCAGCACTTGGCATCGTTGCTGCTTTCTCGTGGTTCCCCTCCCCCCATGGTGCTTTTTCAGCACTAGAGATAGTGCTGTCTCTAGACCATATTGAAACGAGCATGTATGAGCAATGTCACCAAGCTGCCGTGTGTCACTGAACAGTCTCTGTGTCCAGGCATAAGTGCTTTGTGCTTAAACATACCATCCTCACCAAACCTCCATGAGCCAGCCACGTCTGTCATCACCCCATTTTCCAGAGGAGCAAACTGAGGCACAGAGAGACAAAGTCACTTGCCCGAGGGCACACGGCTAGTGGGGCCCAGAAGGGACTGGAACACAGGTCCTCCGTCTACAAAGCACATGTGCTTTCGTCCCCAAGCTGTTTTTCCCCCTCGTCTCCTGATCAAGCCCCGCACGTCTGTCCTGGGTACCTTGTCCTAACCGTCCTTGACCCTCCAGGCAGGACTTCCCTGTCTGCCTCTCCACTCTCAGGCCTCTGTGACCACAGAGCTCAGCTCTCCCTTGTCATTGTGGGTTTGCTTCTCTGTCTCCCCAGCCCGCGCCCTCCAGGAGGACACACGGGTGCCTCTAACCCTTCGCTTTGAATCAGCAGACAGCTGAACGGATGGTTGTGACGTCTGTGAGGTTCAAGAGCTCACCCGAGGCCACACAGCAAGGAAGGGGCAGAAACTGGGCTCAGGTTCAAGTCCTCAAAAAGAACCAAGTCCATGTTGCCTCCCGGTCCCCCTGCCTTTGGGGAGCCACATGGAAGTGTTTTGCAGGAGCCTCCTGCCTCCCCATCCCGGGGTTGTTCCTCTCCAGTTCCCAGATTGCAAAAGAAGGTATAGACGAAGAGAAGGGGAACTTTCCCAGCATCTGATGACAGGCGTGTTCTAATTATCTGTTGATGCTCATAATGGGCAGGAACTTGCCTCATTGTCAGGCGCTGCGAGGCTGGCCATATGGGTTTATTTTAGTGGATCTCTGTATTGTGAAAAAGAGTTTCTGTTAAACACAGAGTGAGTCATCGTCTGCTTCTGAAATTGCCCCCAGCCTGCACCGCCTTCACCAATACTCTCTGACAGCTGGGCTGCCATTTCCAGAAACCTCTACAGAGCTCCCTTGCTGCTCCGTGGGGGTGAGATGTCCTGTCCTCCGGTGCGTCGCGCCTCCTCTGTGCTGCCTGAGCCTCGGTACCCTCCTTGGCCTCCCCTCCCGCATGGGTGGTTTTGTCGGATTGTTCATCTGTTTCTCCAGTGAGACTGTAAGTTCCTCTGGGGTCTTCTTCATCTCAGTCTCTATAGGACCTGGAACACGCGCTTTGCCAACGTGCACCTGTTGAAGGATGAACCCCAGTTTTGTTGCTTTTACCATCGCGGTGCCTGGGCTGGGAAGCTCATTAAAAATATTTCAGGTGCCTTTTGCTCTGATCACATGACCACAGGTACTCTCATGGAGGACAGGTTGGCCCGAGGAAAAGAATAAAGACTTGGGGCCAGATCAGACGGGGTTCAAATCCTGACTCAGCTGCTGTGTGATTTGGGGTTCGCCAAGCCGATCAGAATTGCTGTAAGGCTAAATAAAGTGATGTGTATAAGGCTTTGCACACCTTGGACTTTCTCCTCACCTGGAAAAAGGAGAGGATCTGTGAGGCATCTGTTGTTTGTGGGATTTATAAACCTTCAACCCTTTTTAGGAGGACCTTCCTAAGCTTGAACAGGAGCCCCCCCCCCATTTTCAGTTCCATCTATTCTTATGAGAAACCCTGGAAATGGGCTGGGGTTCCTTTTATTCCTCCTCTGTTTGCATGATAGTTGATTGTGCCCACTTCTTTTTTTTTAAGATTTTATTAATTTATTTGTCAGAGAGAGAGAGAAAGAGGGAGCACAAGCAGGAAGAGTGGCACACAGAGGGAGAAGCAGGCTCCCCACTGAGTAAGGAGCCTGATGCAGGACTCGATCCCAGGACCCTGGGATCATGACCTGAGCCGAAGGCAGACACTTAACTGACTGAGCCACCCAGACGTCCCAGTTGTGCCCACTTCTTATCTAAGAGTTAATATTATTAAATGATGCAGCTGGAAAGAGAAGGGCAGCGCTTAAGCCAGAGGTGAAAAATGCCAGCACACATGCCATGCCTCAGCCCTCCCCTGCCCACAGCAGACATCCACAATCGATTGCTGAACACTCTCTGTCATCCCTAGAATGGGCAACCTAGTCACTGTTCAGGGAACTTTAAGGCCAGAATTGCGAATTGGGTTTTCTATTAGCAAACACTTTTTCTTTATAAAGTGGAAAGTGACATACATTATTACAGTTAAAACATGTACCACTGCTCTGTGTAACTGTTCAGGACCCTGGGGATTCCATCTCAATAGTCTTATTATCAGCCTATTTTATTTGAGTATAAACAATAAATACATTGCAAATTATTAATGGGAAACCACGTCTAGGAATTACAGTGATTACAGATCAATTGGATGGAATAATTACTACAATCACTGGGTAATTAGATCCTTCCTGGCCTGAGAAGGGGGTACATGAGCTCTGGGATTGATTCCTATGCTAAGCAGACTCTCAGAACTAGAAAGAATGAGTCCTGAACTCTGGGGCAGCCAACTTGACAATTTTAAGTTGGGATAGCAGTCCCTAGTACCCCCAAAGAGGATGATGCCACATCCATTACAAATGCATTCATCTTAAGGTTACAGAAACCCTGACTAAATGTAGCTTAAACTTCAGGGTCTGTTTGTTTTCCACCAAATCAGAAATCCAGTGGTCAGTAGAATTGGCCTGGTGCAGCATCTCAACAGTAGACTCGAGAGCCCAGCCTCCTTCCATGGAGAGGTTGGTGGTCTGTCACTTCATGGTCACAGAATGGCTGCTGATGCTCCAGGCACCACATTTGCATTTAAGGCAGGAAGAAGGCAGAAGAGACAGTGACAGGAACATTTGTCCTTTTTTTATCAGAAGATCCCAGAGGAGGTTTCTGCTTATATCTCCTTGGCCAAGACAGAAGCTGAGAGAGTGGGAACAGGAGATCCTGGTTGGCTTAGACTAGTCTTGGTCCTTCTTCTGGGGCTGAGGCTGTTGCTCTGAACAAGCGGGTTCCTACTAGCAAGAAAGAAGGAGAGCCTGGAAATTGGATAGACAGCTAATGGTGCCTGTGACAGATACTCAAGGAGACAGTGCCTCAACTCCCTCTGAGCCATGGCAGACCTCAACAGGGGAGCTACAGGTGACTTTCTTGTTCTTTGTTCATTCATTCATTCATTCAACACATATTTAATCAGTGCCTAGTAGATGCCATGAGTTGTACTAGGATATGAGAAGAAGTACAGAATTATTTAGGAATGAATAACAGAGATGGAGGACAACACAGGAAACTTTCTGGGAGAGTGATCTCTAAGCCAAAAAGAAAAGATAAGAGTTTGTCACCTTGTCTCTCTATGTGTGTGTATGTTGGGGCAGCGAGGTGGATGCATGAGAAGGAGGCAGGAGGAGAGGAGTGTTGCAGGCAGAGGGAACAGTATGTATGATGGTCTCCATGGAGGAGGAAGTAAGACCCATCATTTGCATCGATGAGAGTGACAGGAGCTTTGCTGAGGCACTATCTTTGCCTGTCAAGAGTCAAAACTCTTTTAGTTAGGTGGGGGTAAATGTTTAATTTAAAAAAAAGATGAGAGCACATAGTTATTGGTGCACGTTACTAAAAATTTCAAGAATAGTTGGCTTCAGGCACAGTTGGATCCAGGGGTTCAAATGGTGTCGTCATGAATTTATCTCTCTTTTTCTAGATACTTTCTCCACTGTGTTATCTTCATTCTCATGCAGGCTCTGCCTGAATCATAGCAAGTGATCCTCAGGATCTCTAGATGTGTGTTCTGTGAACCTTGGACCCCAGAGGAAAGAGCAGTAGTTTTAGGAGAGGTTCCAGGGAGAGCTCATCTTAGGTAACATGGCCATCCCTCAACTGACTTTTGAGGCCAAGGGATGCTGTGCATTCACTGGTGGACCTGAGTCAGGTGCCCACACACCCCAGGGGCATACGATGTGAGCAGAGAGAAGAAGAAGAAATTGAGGTGCAGAACTCAATTCTCTACTTGAGAACCTGCACTCAAGTAGACTGAATGCCAGGTAGCCCCTCCTGCCTCCTTCTTGCTTCACCTGTCACTGTCTGGACTAGCTCCTGCCCTCCTGTACGCCCTCCTGCTCCCCTTCCCTCGTCCTCCTCCACGCAGTCTAGAAGTGCTTCTCGTGCTCTGGATAATTCCCAGCTCCTGCTCCCTCTGCTGCTGTTGTTACTGCTCCTGAGGGACATAGGGACCCCCTCAGTTCCCCACCCTCCTCCCTCTGCACCTGGCAGAGCCTGGCCAACATCATTGGTTAATTCTGTCTTTAATAAAAATGCTGAAGTCTTCTTATGTTACATAATGTGGCAACACAGGCTCTGTGCATTGCATTCTATTCAGTTTCTCAGCAGCCTAGCCAGTGTACCACCATGAAGGGATTGATTTATTCTGTCCAACACACAGCACTGCTTGTTAGCACTCTCAATCTGACAAGAAATAGTGAGGCTTACCTCGANTGGTTAATTCTGTCTTTAATAAAAATGCTGAAGTCTTCTTATGTTACATAATGTGGCAACACAGGCTCTGTGCATTGCATTCTATTCAGTTTCTCAGCAGCCTAGCCAGTGTACCACCATGAAGGGATTGATTTATTCTGTCCAACACACAGCACTGCTTGTTAGCACTCTCAATCTGACAAGAAATAGTGAGGCTTACCTCGAAGGTTTTTTTTTTTTTTTAAAGATTTTATTTATTTATTTGACACAGAGAGAGAGAGATTACAAGTAGGCAAAGAGGCAGGCAGAGAGACAGGGAGAGGAGGAAGCAGGCTCCCCGCTGAGCAGAGAGCCTGATGCGGGCCTCGATCCCAGGACGCTGAGATCATGACCTGAGCCGAAAGCAGAGGCTTTAACCCACTGAGCCACCCAGGCGCCCTACCTCGAAGGTTTTACAACAATATGGATAGATCGCCCTCTGGACTCTGAGCTAACAGAGGATTTTGCCCACTGAATGGGAAACTGAGACAGGGAAGTGACAAGAGCTTTGCTGAGGCACAGACCACCTTTGCTGGTCCTTCAGGACTACCTCCATTTTTACTTTCTCTGCAAGACCTCCTCTGAAATCCCCACTGTTATTCAGGACTGTTTGGGTTGCAAGTGACAGAAACCCCAATCAAATGGGCACAAGCAAAAATTAGGTAATATATTAGCTCTCAAAAGTGAAAAATCCAAGAATGTTTGGCTTCAGGTGTGGCTGGATCATGGTGCTTGAATGATACCAGCAGTACTTAATATTCCCTCTCTGTCTGTTTGTCCATCTCTGTATGTCTCCATCTCTCTCTCTCTCTCTCTCTCTCTCTGCCTCTCTTTCTCACTCTCTCTCTTTGTCTCTGTCTTTCTGTCTCTGGGATCTGCTCTCCTGTGCTTCATTCTTAAGCAGAATCTCTCCCTAATAGGCCCCTGGAATGTCCAAGGCACATCCTTACAGTTCAGCAGCTTCAAAAGAAAGAAGGTGCCTTTTCCCTAAATTTTCCAATAGACGTCCTGTGGCTGACAATCTCTGTCTTTGATTGGCTCAGCTTTGGTCATAGATCTAGGGTCTAGACCAATCCTACCATCCGTGTTTGCATGGCTGACAAGCTAAGAATGCTTTTGACACTTTTAAATGGTTGAGAAACGTCAAAAGAAGAGTGTATCATGGCATGTGAAAATTACATGAAATTCATATTTCGGTCTCCATAAAGGCTTATGGGGGCCCAGCCATGCTTGTTTGTGTTATCTAAGGCTGCTTTTGTGCTCTAATGGGTGAACTACATGGCTCACAAAGCCAAACGTCTACTGTCTGGCCCTTTACAGAAAAAGTTTGCCAACCCCTGGTCTAGGTACTCAATGTAGCCAGTGGGATGTCTAAATTAAGTACCCACCCTTGGCTTTCAGGAATGGAGTCAGCCCAACCAACCAGAGTTGGATGAGAGTGGCAGAGGGTTTCTGGGAGAAGGGGGCATGAAAGCTGGGCAGAACAACAGGTGTCCACTCTACCCGCTCTCTTAGACTGGGATATGCCAGAAGCAGACAAGTTTGAGAACACTTGCTCTTTATGGAGACGAGGGGGTTCTAGGGAGCACTGGCAGGGGCGGAGAGCTGTGAAACAAGGAAGGGTCTACCTGTCTTGAAATCTGCTTTGCCCTGCAGTCACTCCAAACAGATGTTGCCTTAAAGGCTGCAGTAAGGAGAGGTGGTGTCTGTGGCTAGCTCTAAATTGGAAAAAATAAAATAAAAGTTTACTGTGAAGTTTTCTGGTTACTGCAGAGCAACTTCAAGGACAAAAGAGCCACAGCTGTAGACAGCAGTATTCCACACAGTGCTTAAAGTACCCTTTTGTCCCTATGATCCCACCTCCTGCCTCCACCTGCCCCCAGCCCTTGGCCAGGACTCCTGTGGCTTTCACATGGCCTAAAGACCTCCCTACCCCCCAAAGCCCAGGCAGCAACCCCCATGTCACCTTCCTCCTCGCAAAAGGGGGTTCAAGAACCAATAAATGATACTTCCAATGATCCCTGCTGATCCATAACCAAATGTGACCTAAAACAAGAGTCAGCAGATGGAGACCAAAATGTCCCTTGTATTACTGGTAAGCCCCCATGGTTGGAAAGAGAGGAATGGGAATGTAATTCGGTAGATACATCCACCATCCACCCTGGCTGGCTGGACAGCCACAGGCCAACAGGGCCCCCAACCCTCAAGGAAGAGACCTGTTTTAAGATTGGAGGAACCAGCCAGAAAGGGAGCTTCCTCCAGGCAGCAGGCTCCTGAGAGAGGGGACTGCTGAAGCCTACAGTGCACGAGGGTCAGGGAGGCCAGGAGTCTCAGCTGAAGAACAGGAGGTGGTCTGTCCAGGCCCTCAGGCATTACCACTTTTAAAATTCTTCATTATATTACATTTAATACAGTTAAAAGACCCTATTAATGAATTTGAACATTTTAAAGTATAATTTTTGTAAATGGCACCCACAGACCCTCCATCCCACTGAGGAACTAGACAGTGACCAGTCTTTCTGAGGCCGCCTCTGTGTTCTTCCCCATCTCAAGCTCAATTGAGCTAAGCACACAGTGTTGTCCAGAGTGTTGTCTGTATCATTTCTTATAGGATTGTATTTTTTTTGTCTTATCACATGTTCATAGATCTCTAACGATTATTTAGTTTTTTAAAAAATTTTACAAAAATATTCTACATAGGCTCTTGTAGCTAGCTTTCTTTACTCAACATTCTCTTTCTATAATGCATCTGTGTTCTTTTAGGTGGTTGTGGTTTATTCATTCTCACTGCTCTATAGTATTCTTCTGTGTGAAAGTAAGATAGTTTATTTAACTGTTCTACCCATGATGGACCATCATGGTGTATTTGGGGTGGGGGTGGGTAATTATAAATACTGCAGCTTTGAATGTTCATATCCATGACTTCTGGAACATTTCTTGAATTTATAGCTAGGAGTGACACTTCTGGTATTTAGTAACTAGGGAACCCAAGGCTCAGCTTGTGAGAAAGAACCACACCATCCTGATCAGTTACCCAGAACACCAATAACTTGGCCTCTTGTGCTTGACTTCATAAGATTATGCTCAATTATGTTCCAAAGTGGTCCTTCCCAGGCTCCCCTCTTGTTCCCATTCCTCAACTGTAAATAGGCTTAGTGTTCTGACTCTTAAACCTTCTCAAGGTTTGCACTTTATCCACTTGACTTCATGGAAAAGAGAGATGGACAAGCTGCCCATGTCACCCTTGATCAACTCCTACCAGGAGCATGGTGGGAATTCCAGACTTCAGGTCAGCCCATGGGGAAGAGCTCTCAGGCTGCAAGTGTGTTTTCCAAACCTGTCCTCTTCTGCCACCTTAGAACACTAATGCTGAGCCTTTCTTCCACATTCTTCATCAAATGTGTGGAAAAAGAATTTTTGAGAAAAAAAAATCCTTGAGGGTAGTGGTTAGGACCACAGTCATTGAATTGGTCTGCCTGGGTTCACATCTAGCTCTGCCGTTTTGCTGGCTGAGATTTGGACAAATCTCCCCCCTTTCCCTGGCCTTGATGTCTACATTCTGGGGATAAGGAAGCTCAGTGAATCATCCCAAAGATTAAAAGAAGATAGTAGATGCTTAGAATGGTGTCAGGAATGGAATAAACATTCAGTTAATGCTAGGTGTTGTTTTAAAAGTTAAACAATAGCTGAACTGTTCTCAGAAAACTCGAGTGAAACTTGTCATTAATAAATGTGAGCTTGATATCATTGTTATTACCAGCAAAACTCCTATTCATCCATCAAGACCCAACTGAGATCTCACCAAGATGTCCTTCCCTGCCTCTCTATTCTGACAGTATGTGGTGCAGAGCTCCTAATCCTGTCTGTCAGGTTCTGTTTTTTCTCCCTGTTGGTGATTTCTATTGCTGATACTGCTCCCTCTTTGCCCAACTAGATTATGGGATCTTCCAGAGAGGGACTACTTTTCTCTGACTCCTCCCTCTGTCCTTGAGGACCGGCAGAGAGTAGGGGCTCGTTCTGTGAAATGAAGTGCCAATGTCAAGAGAACATGGGGTCTTAGAGGCATGTTAGGGGCTGCTTCTCTCTCACGTGGATGCAGAGCAGGCAGGAAAGGGGAGCCAGCCTGCCTGCATCCATTCACTTCCTCTGGGTTGCAATAATTCCGAGGGAGGAGGAGCCAAATTGTCTCTGCCCTGCCTCCTGCCCTGGCCAGTCCCTTGTCAGTTCCTCCAGGATCTCTAGCCAGATGCCAAGCTGGGTTTCCAAACCCGCCCCCCAGCCCATTAGTTTTTCTGACCCTCCTCACCACCTGGCATTGCAGAAAACTGACTTTCCCTCCCATTGTGTGGTTCTCATTGGCTGCTTCCGACTAAGAATCCCTTCTGGTTCTTAATTGAGTCCGAGAGAGGGTTTGCACAGCAATTGCCAATTTGAGTACGCTCCTCTGTGGAGGTCAGTTATTTCCTTTATTTAAATAATAACTATTGAAATGATTACATATCCAGGCACTGGAAATTCTGGGGTGGGGGGGTCTAATCACCCACAGAACTGCTAGCAAATCTCATCTCAGTTTGGCCTTTTGTCCCTAATCATGAGCTGCTCTTCCCCTTTTGAACATTTGTGCCCTGTTGTCCACCTTTCCAGAACCCATGTCTGTGGGAATACAGGTGCAAGGGAGGAGAGACATTTAGCAAGCACATTACATTTCTCTTAAACATGAACTTGAGATTGAAGTCTTCCCTGATGCTGAGAAGTGATTATGCTGCAAACTGCCTGCTGAAATTGCTGTCACCGTTCATAGTAGGCGACAGAAGGGCTCTGGGTGTGATTCTCTGAGCTGTATTAAATAGGGGTTGCCATTCGACCATAGGCTGCCCTGGAGCTGGAAAATCCAACCCTCATCCAGGCAGAAAGAGCCACACCTGCCTGGTCATTTAGCCTGGAGGCTGCCTCTTGCCAACTTGTCTCCTGTCTACCATGTGCCTCAATAGTCTTTGATGGGGACACATCCTCCAAATCCATGCAGGGGGCTCATTTAGTATAGGCATCAGACAGAAAGGCCATGTATTCCTAATTATTAAATGCATTCCTTCTGTGCACCAGACACTATCTAGGCATGTGGAATGTTTACAGCAATGCCAGGATGCCAGATATCAAAGACCATGGTCTGTCCCCTTCATGTAGTAGAAGGTATGGATAAATGGATAGATGGGTGGGTAGATGGATGGATGGATAGATAGATAAGGGAGGTAGATAGGTAGTAGGTAAGCAGGTGGGTGGTCAGTGGGTGGGTATGCAGGTACATAGGTCCATTGGTAATTTAAGTCAGTGATAAGGGCTGTAAGGAAAATTAACAAGGATAATGTGAAGAGAATAATGGGGGACAGGCTCAAGGGTGACCAGAAGGACTCTCAGGAAGGGATATTTGAGCCAAAGTCTGAATGTTGAGAAAGAGCATGCCAAGAGCTCTTGGGGAAGAACATCATAAATGTCCAGAACAAGTGTGAGGGCTAAAGAGTCAATAAGTTTGGCAAGTATGTGACACTTAGAAAGGGGGACAGAAACAGTTGTGTTCTAATGCACGTGGCTCAAAATATGAAAAGGACAAACCTTTTCCAAGGCATGGAAGTGATGGACCCTGGGGGTGGGAGGTCCTTCTTAAATCTCAGCAGCATTAAAGGGTCAAGGGCCCCCACAGGCAACAGGGTGCTGGAGCTGGAGCCGGATGTGCCCACCCCCTCCCAATTCTACATTCAGTGACATCACCACAAAATCAGAAAATGCTACAGATCAGGTACTCTTTAAGGCAGTTTTTAAACATTTGCCAGCACACCACTGACTTACGGGCAAGGCATCCCTGGGAACGAACACATTAGGCAATGAACGGGACCGGCCTAGTGACCTCTGTCACCTCTGGTCCTCTGATCTCCCCTTCGGCCCCGTTCCAGCCACTCAGGCCTCCTTGCCCATCCTTGGCCAGGCCGACTGTGCTCCTGCCTCTGGGCCTTTGTACTTGCCAGCCCTCTTTCCCAGGCATCTTCAGGCCTGGCTCTCTAGTAGCCTTTGGGCTTCGTGGACATGTCTCCCCCGCACTCCCTGTCCTTCCCACTCCTTCTCCGTAGTATTTAACACCATCTCACTTAGGATGTCCGCTACTGATTTATCTTTTTCATTCTCTGCCTCTCCCCCACGCACCTGCCGGAACGTAAGTGCCGAAAAGAAATGGGGATTTTCATCCACGTGGGTCACTGTTTTATACCCAGCCCTTTAAACCATGCCTGGTATATAGTAAATGCTTATTCATCTGTCGTTGAGCACACGAACGAATGGCCTGGTCTGCGTTTTTGCTTCTCCCTCTAGTGGACCCATCTGTTGGGTGTTGCCTCTGTTTCCAGAACAAGCATAGACACTCAGGGTGCAGCAGACCTCAGGAAGGCAGCACAATGGGAGGAATGAGGGGCTTGCCTTACACCAGCGGGGGGGCCCTAGGCAGGACCCCTCTGTTCTGTTGTGTGAGGTAGCAGCCCCGGGAGTCCCTCATTGCCCTGCATAATTTACTGAAATAGTTCGCCTAGAATCTTAACGTCTAAAAGTCGTTACTGTGCTGTATGAAATTGACATCTATTTACATTGTGCCTCCGTTACTCATTTCTGGGCGAAATCGGTTTGCCTTGATGCCATGCTATCATTTAAGGCGTGTTGCTTGGAAGGATCAGAGGAGCGGTACAATTCGCAATGGGATTTTTTTTTTCTTTTGCACTTTTTTTTAAATTTTTACTTTTATTAAAGTAATGCATGCACATAATTAAAAAATCAAAGAGTACTAAAAGACTTATAATGAAAAACGCCAATCCCGTGCCCACCCCTCTCTCCCCTGATTCCAGCTCCCCAGAGCCAACTACTTCCCACACTTCTAGCTGTTTCTTTCACTCATCTCCATATTTTGAAATAAGTTTCTATATTACTGTTTCTTGGCTTAACCATTTTAGACATCATCTATTGACGTCCTGTGATGGTGGGTGAATATTTAGCTCTCCCGGGCCCTTTCCCCGACTTGTCCCTCCCCGATCCACCCCATATTGTTGGACCACACTTCTTCATTTCAGTCCATGGTCTGCATTGATATTTATCAAAACCACATCCACTGTGGAGTCAGGAAGTGTCCTGAGATTCTCCCAGAATGGCCATGCTGTTCGAATTGACACCTACTGGGTGCGTAGGCGCGGACACTAGACTCGGGGTGCTGTGTGGGCGGAGGGTGGGGGCTCCAAGAAGGAAACAAAAAGTTGAGGAAAAGAATCACAAGGGACCCATTTCATTTCTGTGGGCGGCAGGAGGAGGCCACATTGAAGCCAGTCCCTGAAGGATGGAAGAAGGGTGTCAGCAGAGGGAAGCAGTGGACGGAGGCGTAGCTTTGCAGGCATGGGGAGGAGCACGAGGCCCTCCTCGCAGAGCTTCACGTCTCTTGGTGGCTGCTATCAGACGTGAAATCGGGCTCCCTGGAGGGGCTGGCCTTTCCGCTGGGCCCTGAAGATGAGCGAGGGGTTGGCAGACAGGCCTGGGGTGGAGATTGTTTGCAACACAGGAAGCTGATGGCCAAGATCCAGAGGTGGGGTTGATTTCAGCAAACCTACACCCTGCCACTGCATTTTAATGTCTTCATTTGATAACCTAAAGGTTTTGTTTTGTTTTGTTTTTTAAAGAAGTACTCCCTGCCATCCCACTGCCCTGACATATCCCTTTCTAGTCCTCATCTCTGCACAGACGCTGTGGCATTGTTGGCACTTCCGCCGCTCTTGAGTTTGTGGAACCCACCCGTAGGCCCCCAGGTGCTGGGGAGTCTCCGTGAGAATCACAGCGGTGGCGTGTCTTTGCCATCGTGGCCACTCAGCCAACCGGGCGCAGACACGCTGGCTGTCACGTGCCAGTGCTTTAAACTACCTCCTCCTGCAGGAGAGAGCGTGATTGTAACAGCTTTACAACATACTTGGAATTTAGCCCCTCATCCTTAACCCCCCAGATGTTCAGACAGACCCAGATCCTCAAGAGGGATCCAGTTTCCCTTGTGAAAGTGTGTGCTTTGAGCTCTCATTAGCAAGCCTCACCTCTAGTGTGGAGCCAGCCTGCTTCGACCGCAGCACCCCCGGCCCAGGCTCGGAGCCTGCATCGGGAGTATGCAGGAGCCCCGCCTCTGAACAGACAATCCTGTGCCACCCTATACTCTCGCTCTTTCTTCTCCAGGCTCAACTTCCAGACAGATTGCTTTTGCCTTTCTGCGCCTCAGTCTCTTCCTCTGTAAAATGGGGATGACAATTAGACATACATCTTCTGAAGTTTGCCGTGAGGGTGAAACAAGGTGCTGGAAGTTACAGACCCAGAACAGCAGGCACCTGGCAACTGCGACTTGCCTCCCCTTCCCCCTTCCCATGATTAACCGTGACTGCCTGATACTGCATGCTCCTTCAGCCCCGCTTCTCGAAACAGCATCCTTCCTGGGCTGTCAGCCTGGCTGAACATGTGCTGGAAGAAGTGTGTCTTGCAAGCATCTTTGGGCACAGCGCCAAGATTTAAATGAGATTGTTCTCAATGAAGAAAATGTGTGCAGCCATAGGATTTATTTTTGTCTCATCTGAATGGGAATCAACTCCAACGACAGTCTCTTTCCAACAGGGAGAAAATGGAGCTTCTTCCTCAATCTCTTTTTGGCCTTCATGGGGCTGACAGGGCAGCCTGAGGAGCTGGCGGCTTTACTGTTGGGGACTTCAATGGCTAGTCCAATATCCCACCATCATGTCTGGCTGGCTTGGGGGTTGGGTGGGTGGATAAATGGGTGGATCAGTGGATGGATGGACATGTGGATGGATGGGTGGATGGATGGATCAATGGATGGGTGGATGGATGGATGGATGGATGGATGGATGGATGAATGGTGGGTAGAGGGAAGGATGGATGGATGGATAGATGGAGGGAGGGAGGGAGGGAGGGAAATAGGGAGAAATTATGGGGTGAGCAACTCCTTCCTTTCGTCTTGAATGTCCTTGATGGGTTGGCTGTTAGTACCTGTATTCCTTGTGTTGTTAATAGGTGCTCTTCAAGAAGTGTGTTAGTCCAGGTTCTCCAAGAAGCAAACAGCAAGATGGGATTAAGTATGGGAGGATTTTATTAGGGGAAATGCCTGTGTGAGGGAAAGGGGACAGGGAGCTGGAGAAGGCTGCATCATGATGCAAGTCGGACCCCAAATGATGGAGAGAGAAAAAGAGTTGAGTGGAAGAATCCCAGACCGCCACGCAACCTAAGGAAGTGTTAGCAAAGCTGCCCAGGTGTCCTCAAGCCAAAATTGGCCACGTCCTGCGTCTCCCAAGAGTGGGCCTGACTTTGTATCCCTGTCATGTTCCATCACTGGCTGGGAGCAGACCCCAGGGAAGCATGGCCTCTGTGCAAAGGCAGCAGCTGGGGCCCTCAGGTATATCTGCTCCCTGTGTTTGGAAGTCATAAAGGTGCATTCCTGTGGCCAACAGAGGGGAGGAAAGTTCTACAGACATATAAATTTTGAAATTGCTGCATTCCACAATTCTTGGGGACTCAGGATGGATGTCAGCCTAGCTACATTGCCAAGAAGCCCTGCAATAAAGAAATCTATTGAATTCAGCATTTCCCAAACTTATTTGACGATGCAGTCTTTTTTCATAGAACAGTTCCAAGGGATAGAGTTTGAGATCTGGTGGTCTATGCGTAGCCCAGGAGTTCCTGGGCCCGGAAAGAAAAGAAAAGAGTAGGAATAGGAAACAGTGTGTGTGAGAGAGAGAGAAATGGTTGCACATGGACGGAGACGGGACAAACACAAAAACACAAATCACGGGAGAGACAGAATTGTCACTGGTTGTTTTTAACAGACCATGAGACACCAAAAAACAAATTTTTTGAAGATTTATTTATTTTAGGTAGGGAGCACGGGGAAGGGGCACAGGGAGAGAGAAACTAGCAGACTCCACGCTGAGCGCAGAGCCTGACGTGGGGCTCGATCTCATGAACCTGAGATCATGACCTGAGCCGAAATCAAGAGTTGGACGCTTCACCAACTATACCACCCATCCAGAATTTTTTTTTAATTAAAATGTCATAACTGTATATTCTATAAAGATATATGTGTGTAAAGAATCTCAGTGTTGGGACACCTGGCTGGCACAGTCGGTTAAGCGTTTGCCTTTGGCTCATGTCACGATCCTGGGGTCCTGGGATTGAGCCCTGCATCAGGCTCTCCAATCAGCAGGGAGTCTGCTTCTCCCTCTCCCTCTGCCCTTCCCTCCTGCTTGTGCTCTCTCTCTCTTTCTCTCTCTCAAATAAATAAATAAAAATCTTGGGGAAGAAAAAAAAAAGAATCTCAGTGTCTCAGTGTTACAGACCAAGGTTGACACAAGACACAAAATCATTTCACTTGACTTCAAAACAGTCAGGCCTCCTGTGTGCACAGAGCACTACAGTTTATAAAGCTCTTGCCCATTTGCCATCTCCTATGAGTGTCTCCCCAACTCCGCGAGTGAGTCTGGCCTGAGAGTCACTGTCCTCATTTTGTCACTAAAAATGACTGCCCGTGAAGGTGGTAACTGTTGAATTTCCTGAGTGTCCTCTAAGTGCCAGACACAAAGCTAAGCAATCCTACCTCTATTAACTTCATTCTTCCCACGCAGGGAGGGGACTGCAGCTCAGAGAGGTTAAGTGACTGACTCAAGGTCACACAGCCAGAAAGCAGCAGTCTCTCATCCAAACCAGGGTCTCTCGAGCACAGCTGCTGCCAGGGAGGGAGCCAGGAGACCCCTTCTGGCCTCCTGCTGCCCCTCTCTTGCTGAATACAGCAGCAGGAATGTGCTGCCCCCTCTAAGTGGGCTTTTTATAACCTGCTCTATATCATGGCGAGAAGCAGGCTCAGGGAATATGAAGTGGATGGTGATTTTTCTCCCCCTTTCTTTTACTGCCTTTGTTTATTGAGGGACAAATCATTGCTGTTTTCGTTTGTGTTTCTAGCACAATAAAAATAAAGGATATGCTGGCAATCTGTTTAAAAGCTTATGCAATTCCAGAATTTGAGCTGTCGGATTTATGCTGCACACCGATCTCACAGGCATCACGGAGCCAGCCGCCCGGCCCGCCAACAGCTTCTGACGTTCTGTTATCAATCAGCGGCAGGCAGCCAGGAGCTCACGGTGGCCGCCGCTCCAGCCGAGGCCCCCGGGAGGACCCCCACTCCTCGGGGGCCGCATTTACCTGGCTTTGCCCGGAGCCGTCTTAGTTTGCTCGGTGGGGTTGATGTCTGGCCTGTAACAGAACAGAGTCCTGGGCACGCGAAGGGCCGGCTCTTTCAACGCCCACACCCACATCCCGGTCCCAGCCGTGGGTTCCCAGAGAAATGTGTACGTCTGCCTCTGGGGATGAGTAAGGCCTCCTTCTGCCAGCTCATCAGCCTTCCCCAGCCTAGAACCATGCCTGCTCTATAGCACGTGCTTTGTAAATATTTGTTGGGTGGATAAATAATTGTCACAGACACGTCACCGACAAGTGCACGTCGGAGAAGTAGACCTGGGCTGTGAGCCACCCAGGGCATGTTCCTTCCTCTCTCTTGCCCTCCTCGGCCTCCCAGCCCTCCTCTCTAGTCTTTTCTCTCTTTCTCTGCCTTCCTCTGACCATCTTCTCCTTCCTCCCCAAGACAACGTCACCAAGCTCAGACCTTGGGGGTGATCCAGGGGGAGAGAGCAGCGGGAACGGAGAGGCCTTGATTTGCCCCAAGCCTGAGTGCTTTTCCTTGCAGCTCTGATCTCCTCATCTGGAAAACAGGGAGCATGCACTCACCTCGAGCACAGGATGGGGACCCTGGGACCCTGGCGCGTAGTGGGCCTGACGATGCTAACCAGGGATGCCTCAGGGTCCGGGAGAGCGGTAGCTTGCTCTGCAGGCGGGCGCGTGGTGGAGGTGCGCCGAGCCCTGGGTTTGGAGGTCCACAGGAGGCTCCCGGGGAAGGGGGGAGCACGAGCATCCAGTCGCAGAGTCTGAAGCTACAGATGTCGACTGTCAGTGAGAACGACAGTTCCATTAGGCAGCTGCCCGCTCTCCGCGTGAGTGATTAAAACGTCGCCATCCATCCCACGCGCTATACATCATCTCGCCGGCCTGGCACTTCATCAAGGGCTGGGTGCACGCAGGGCGTCTGCGCATCTTCCGTGGGCTGCACTGGGGCCGAGGTGGCGGGAGACATCCGGGCTGAGGGTCCCGGGAACACCTTGGACGCAGACGCTGGGGAGAGCTTGACGGGCAGCGAGAGGCCTGGGGGCCTGGAGAAGCGAAGTGGGGACAGGGTTGGGAGAGGATGCTGGGGATCAGAGAGGTCGAGGGCTCTGGGTGGGGGTGGGGGGAGGTCACCAGTCTCTGCCCTCATTCCACAGCCCAGCGAGCTGGGGCTGGGGCAGCCGGGGTCCTCGTGTTAGGACACTCAGAACAGGGTCACTCATTCACCCCCAGGGCCAGGTCCCACTCAGTTCAGGTTGCCCGCAGGTGTCCGTGCTTGCTGACTTGCAGGAAGTGGTGACCAGGGTCTCAGGGTCGTTGACCACCCAGGAGTTAGAGCCCAGGTCTCCCGCCCCTCCTCTGAGTGTGTATGACTCTGTCTGTCATGAACTCTAATCATCCCTGTCATCGACACAGTGGAAGAATCCCAATAATAATAGCACCTGACATTTATTGAGCATTGACTATGCACCCGGCACCGTGCTAGGCTCATTACACACATTCACACAGCTATTTCTACTGTAATGTCGTCCATATGTTCCTGGAAACCCGGTGTTCTAGAAAACCCTGCAGTGTTCACTAACGGGAATAGGGTGGGGGGATCACTCCAGAACCTTGAAACTTTGTGACTAGAGCTCACTCAGAAACAGTAAAGATTCACCTAAGAATACCAGCACAGGGCTGCCTGGGAGGCTCAGTCAGTTAGTTAAGTGTCTGACTCTTGGTTTCAGCTCAGGTCACGATCTCAGGGTCCTGGCGTCAAGCCCTGTGACAGGCTCTGTGCTCAGCACAGGGTCTGCTTGTCCCTCTCCCTCTGCTCATCCCCCCACTCAAATAAATAAAATCTTAAAAAAAAAAAAACACAGTTGAATGTGCATCCAGCTTCCCTGTGGGTCATTTCTATGCTTCCTTAAAGAACACATTTAACACTCATGCTTTCTCTTCTGAGATCTTGATTCCCAGAAGGCACTTGCTTCTGATAGAGACCTTTTCCATCAAAATTAAAAATCGGATCCAGGCTGTTTTCTTTACCATTCATCCATCGCTTTCATACAGAGACAAGCATCTTCAAGCTTTTCCATTTCACTCACAGCTCCCCCAGATAGCTTAATCGAGTGGGACATAGGCAGCTCTTGAAGCCTCGAAATCAGTCATTGCTCGCCATAGAGAAAGGCATGGGTAGATTTTCTACTTTTTTTCTGTTAAGAGCTTCATTTCCTGCTAAGGCTTCCTCTCCACCTTTAAGAAAGCTTGCCCCGATGGCTTCGAGACACTGATGTGATGGGAAAGATCACCCCTAAACCAACACAATGTCCACACACTAGGGACCCCACTCCCCTACTGACCAGCCAAGATAAGGTGCTTATTATAGCAGACAGGCTGTATTGCCTTAAGTCCTCACCCCAGCCCAAGGAGGCGGGGGCTGCTAAAATCATCCCCATTTTTCAGATGGGAAACCCGAGGCTTAGGGAATTTAAGTCGCTTGCCCAGTTATGCAGCTAGTAAGTGGATCTCGAATCTAAGCCTGAGCAACCTGCTTCCAGGAGCGTGACCCCAGCCACCCCCCACCTCATAGCCAAGCCAATCCCCAGCCGTGATAAACTCCCTGAGCCCCGGGGCTGTGTCTTGCTCCTCTTCCAAGGCCCCAGCACCTAACACGATACCTGTTCAGCAAGCTGGACTAACTGGGTCTTTGTGGGGTTGGCCCTTCTACTGATGGATGAGTTGGTCCTTGATGACCAGAATCTCCTCTGGTCCACACCTCATGTCTCCCCTCCCCGGAGGTGTCTCTGCGTTTCTAAGAACACCATGATGGAACTGTTGGGTCCCTGCTCCATCACCTTCCTATCCCCAGGGGACCATGGCCCAGGACACCAGCTGGCGTCAAACGTCCTTAAAGCCAGCATGCACCAGGCCCATCGGGCACGCCTCACAGCTGGGGGCGCTCTTCTTCCCTGGCGAGCAGTGGCTCCCCTCAAGCCCTACGTGCCAGCCGTCTTCAGTCCTTCCTCCTGGCACAGCCCTTGAAGCAGAATCTCTAACCCCTCTGACCCTGTCCCAGCACTCCAGAGGCCAAGCTTCACCCGGCGCTGGGGCCTGAGGGAGGGGTGCGGCTGCAGCTGTGTGGGGAGCAGGTGGAGCCGACGAGGGGGTGGGCGATGGGAAAGAAGGCCCCCTCCCCACACAGGCTCATTTGGGTTTTCAGGCAGGGGCCTCAAACCCCATTTGGAGCCAGGAGCTAGGCCTTCAGGCTCACCTTGCTGAGGCTTGAGTTCTGGCTCTTCCCCCTACCATCTGGCATTTACTTAGCCTCTCTGGGCCTCAGTATTCTTAGCTGGAAAGTGGGAGAGCAAGGCCTATCTCAGTGAGTTAGAAAGAGGGGGTGCAGGTGCCTGGGTGGCTCAGTGGGTTAAGCCTCTGCCTTCGGCTCAGGGCATGATCTCAGGGTCCTGGGATCGAGCCCCGTATCAGGCTGCCTGCTCAGCAGGGAGCCTGCTTCCTCCTCTCTCTCTGCCTGCCTCTCTGCCTACTCGTGATCTCTCTCTCTCTCTCTCTCTGTCAAATAAATAAATAAAATCTTAAAAAAAAAAAAAAGAAAGCAGGGGCACAACATGTGACACATAGAAGTGCTCAAGAAATGTTAGTTCTTACCGTGGGACAGTTATCTTGGGGGTGTATCTTCCTGGGGGCTGTATCTTGGGGGTCTCCTTATCTCTCCTTCCCTTTCTCTGCATCCCTGTGCTCCACCCTGGGGCTGTCCACCTTGGCCTGCATCTAGAGAGCTCCAGGTGTCTATGTTTTGGGGGCTTGGCTTTCCTGGGGCCTTGGGGACCAAGTGGGGCCCAAAGAGTTCTGTAAGCTACGCTAAGGCCAGGCAGGTGTGAACACAGCACCTATGCCTGCTGTAGCCCGGCTTATCGTGTCTGGAGGGTCCAGCTGCCCAAATCAGCCACCTGGTGATCAGAAAGCCTACAAAAGGGGCAAGAGTCAGAGCCAGGGCTCTGCCTGGGAGGCAGCAGCTCTGTGAGGTTCTCCCATCTAAAGCCCCATCCCCACTGACAAGCCCCATCCCCTCTCTCCCTGCTGGCCCCCACACAAGGTGCCCCCATGTCTAGGCTTGGTCAGCGTTTCCAGCCTCTACCCATGCCAGGATCGCCAGTACTAGGCTTGTTGCCAAAGGGCCAGATGGTCTCTCTGGGAACATCGGCCCAGAGTTCATGCCACTGGCAGGAGATGACAAATGGAGGCCCAGAAAAGCGTTTTGAAATGGGGCCCAGGGGCTCAGGGGTATGGCCTGCAACTTCTGTGATCAGAAACATTACTTTTTCTGCCCCTATAATAGGATTAGAAGAGTTAACCTTCTACTGAGCATCCCTGTGTGCCAGACTGCGGATGTCTTTATATAGACAAGCTTTGCCTCTTGCTACTCCAGGTGTGGTCCACACACCAGCAGCATCAGCATTGCCAGGAACTCGTTAGGAATGCAGAATCCCAGGCCCTTCCCAGAACTGCTGAATCCAGACCTGTGTTGTAAGCAGATCCCCAGTGATTCCTGTGCTCACTGAAGCTTGAAAAACACTGAGCCAGATTTTGCATTAGTTTTTCAGGTGAGGAACCTGAGGGTCTGAAAACCGCAGAGCTTGGGAATCGGCAGAGCCAGGATGTGAATTCATCTGGCTTGCTCCAGAGTCCAGCCACGTTCTTCATTCATTTAATAATCTCTCCTGGAGGATCTGTAGGTCCTGCTTGGGTCCAGAGGATTCCAAGGTGAACCAGACTTTGTCCTATCCTTGGGGACCTGCAGTTTGGTGGGAGATGGGGCGTCAGTGGAGGGATGGCTACAACGACTGAGTGTGGCAATGACCATAAGTCACACCGGGGACACAGGGCAGAGGAGCATAGCACAGGGGCCGCTGAGGCCGTGTAGGGTGTGTGTTTGACTGACTTGGTGAAGCCCTGGGCTCTAGTCCTGTCTCCTGGCCCCACGCCCATCCCTGCTGCTAACCCAGAAGCAACTGCTCAAGGAAGTGTGGGGGGCTGGCCCGGGGCCACTTGCACAGATGGGGGCCAGCCCCGAGTTCCCTACCCATTTCACAAGTTCACACTGGGACTGAGACACCACAGCGTATGGGGACCAGTGGCCCACGGACCACCCTTGAGCAAGGAACGAAGGTCAGAGGAAGAATGAGACAGCCTGATTGGGGGGACAGGGATGTGCTTCTGGAACAGGCTGCCCTGGATCTGAGTCCAGAGAAGCTGCAGAATCTCAGGCGGGGACAGCTAACCTGGCCTCTCCTGAATTCCTTACAGATGCCTCCTTCCCAACTTGCCCAGAGGACCGCCAGAGGACTCAGGCCATGGTCTCACTTCTGTGAGAACCCCCAATTTGTCCTCCGGGGAAAACATCAGGTCCTTTTTGACTAAGCCGTCCCCATTTTACAGATGCAGAGACTGAGACAGAAAGAGGGAAAGGGACCTGCCCAACACATTTTTATTGAGCCTACATGTTGACTAGTAGGCTACCATGGGGGGTAAAGACAGTGTCCCTCATGTTTTCTGGAAGCCTCTTGCATGTAGGAGTTTTCCTTGTAGTCATGATTTTCCTCTCCTAGCTGTGCAAGAGAGGGGAGGGAAGGGGGAGGAGACGAGGAAGCCTCTCATCCATTAAATGTGAGGTCCAGTTCAGGGTGGGAGAGGCATACTTCTCAATCACTTGGGTAGTTCTGAGCTTGTTGGGGTCCAGCCAGCGTTCTCAGGAGGCAGACTTTCAGAAATAGTAACTCTCGATGGTTCTGTGGGCGGACTCACCTGGCCGTGGAAGCGGCTCGGAATGACACACAGGTGGACTGATTCTGGGAGCCGAGCTCCAAAGCACTGAGGAGGTGGGCGGCAGGGAGGCGACTGTTGTTTTTAATTTAGCCCTGCGATCAGGGGTCTAGGAAATGTGACTCAAGAATTTTCCAGGGCCATTAGCAGCCTGTTTCCCAAGCGCGAAACTGATGATGACTTTCAGAATAGAACAGTTCCCCTCTCTAGTTCCTTGCCTTAATATCTGTCTCCCTGCTACACTGGTTATTTTTATCTGTTGCCTATTGTTCTGGGTGGAATTCTCCTTTCCCAGACCTGCTGATAAGGAGAGTTTCTAAATGGATTTGCACCTCGCCTAAAGGCTAAATGGCTGTCTTTTTTGATTTTTGTCACCAACCCCCAGTTCTGCCCAACACCTCCCTCCACACCCACAAAACTCCCCCCCTAAGAAGTCGGTGCTCCTTGTCTGATTCATCTGCCACTCCACTGCCCAAGTGACCAGGCGTAGTCTTGCACTGAGATGGCATGCCGGCACGATCGTGTGGCATTCTGATCAACCAGGCCAGTGCCCATGACCTGGGGGAGATGCCATAGGATCTTCCTTGGCCGTGGCCCCAGCCCGGGAGGGAACCAGCTCACCGTGAAGTAGAACTGACACGCTGGGCACTTCGCCCCACCCAGCAAAGAAGGAATGGTCCGGCTTTCCACAGGGAAATCCTGACGCCCCAGCCGAACTTGCTCACATGCACGTGGTAAAGGGCAGGGTTAGAATTCGGAACCACTTCTGAGGTCTCACCCACAGCACCAAGCCACCAGCTTGCCTGTGCTATTGGAATAGAAGTTTCTGGAGTAAAGAGAGGAGGAAGCATGTTTTCCCCTTTGAAAAGAGGGAAAGGCTGCTCCCCCTGCTGCTTGTCAAAGCAGTTCAGTTGACGGATTGATTTTTCAATAAGCCACCAAAACGATGGTACATTTACTACTTATGTTACTGACAAGGAGCGCATTAGTAATTGCAGTGCACCGTTGGGATATGGCAGGTTGGCAATGATATGACTTAACATCCTTGGGGCTTGGGTTTAAGTTATGTAGTAGTTATTGCAAGGGTCTGTGTGATGAGATCGGGTGCATTAGACACCGCTGAGGCATTCGGCAACATTGCAGCTCTTGGCTCTTGTAGGGATGATGGTCATACCAGCTGGGAAGGGGTGTGGAGAGGGGAAAGGGTGGCCGGGAAGAACTCTCCCCACATGCATTCATTAAGTAAATGCGAAGAGTGCATATTCCCCGCTTCTGTAAATTCTAAGTTCCTTGAAGGAACTTGTACTTTTCATGTTTCTTACACCTTGTATTATTCTCATAGTGATAAGAACCATTGTGCCCATTCTTCTGGGATGAGTATGAGCATATGTGAGTTGGGCTGTTGCGGGCTCCGTCAGAGATCTTTCAAATTCAGTAGCAACTCAGATCTGTTCCTCTCATTCAGTGCTTCTCCTCCGGAGCTGGGTGAACGGGAGTTGCTTCATTAAGCCGGGAAGGCTATGAGAGACTTCGAAAGCTACCTTCAGCCACATATGGGACTCTCTGCAGCGGACACCAATTTGTACTCGGAACGGGGTGGGAATGGTGGGGGGAATGGGCTCAGTGCACAGGAGAGATTTGGGTTAGAAATCAAGAGAGAGAAGAGGGCCAAGCAGACGTGAAGGAAAAGAGCACAGGTTTGAGTCCAGTGAGTTTGGGTCAAGACCTTGCCCAGGTCATGTGACTTCTCTGAGCCACATGTACCTTCTTTGCAAAATGGGAGCCTCACTGCCCCCTTCAGAGGGTATCAGGAGGAATAAAGGAGATCATGAATGTCGAGCACTCAGCATCATGTCTGACCTCTAGGTCACTGCCATTCATATCACCAGGATTAAATGTCAAGTGGGTGAGCACCGTGGGAATGCATGAGACATCTTCACAAAGGACACAGACTCCAAGAAGCAGTTCTGCCGTCCATACTCCTGCACACAGAGCCACGGCCACCCAGTTGTGGGCTTGTGGGACCCCAAAAACTTGTGGGGTGAAGGTGACTGGGAAGGGAGACCCTTAGGTACTCTGGGACCCAGCTCTTTTTGCAATCTTGAGATGCCCATGGATTCATTAGCATGTCGGTGACTTTCTGCCAACAAAACCTTTTGAAATGTTTTGTCACTTGATTTCCCTTTAGGCTGTTTTGCTCATCGTCTGGGAGAAACCATCCCAGATGTTTCAATCTAGAGTCTCTGAATGAGTGGCTGACAGCAGGGCTGGCCCACTTTTTTTTCTTGTTATAATCATTTTATTGAGATATAATTCACATCCCATAAAAGCCACCCACTTTAAATGGACAGCCCTAGGCAACCACCACTCGACTTCCTAGCTCTGTAGATTTGCCTATTCTGGAAATTTCACTTAAACTGAGTCATACAATATTGGTCTTTTGCGACTGGCTTCTTTCACTTAGCATTACGTTTTCAAGGCTTATCCAAACTGTAGCACGTGTCAGGACTTAATTCCTTTTTTATGACAATAATATTGCACGATGTGGCTACATTGCATTTCATTTATCCATTCGTTCATTGATGGACGTTGGGGCATTTTTTTGTCCACCTTTGAGCCATTGTGAATAATACTCCTGGGACCATTCACATACCAGTTTTCATTTGAGTTCTCCTTCCCCCTTAAAAACAGATCTCCATGGAAACAAGTAAGTATTGGCAATATTAGCTAGAATTGAAGACGTCCTTGAGAAAGATACAAATTTAGAGAAAAATTGAAAGATACCCAAAAACCTATATTTGCCTCCTTATTCCATTGGCTTGCACTGAGAGGCCTTCACAGAACAGCCTCTGGAACCGACCAGTGAATTTGCTAGAAAGATGTCATTGCAAACATTCATCCAGCGCATCCTATGGTGATCCATGAGATAAAAGTTTAAGTCTTTCTCAAGTCAATGTAATAAGAGCTGTAATTCTAAGTAATGGGTTTAGTTTTGGGCTTATGAATGCTGAATCCTATAGCTAATCCTACTTCCCTCTTGGCTGTGGCCACTCTGGTGTCCAAAGGGAGATGCCCAGGCCAGCTCTAGTAAGTGTTCAGAGCAGAGTCTGTACCAAGCACTCTTCATGCAGTAGCCCATTTTGTTTTGTGACAAGCCCATGAGACACAGGAGCTATTATGATCCCCCTTCTACAGGTGAGAAAGCAGAGGTAGAGGACTTCCCCAAGATCCCACGGAGCTGGGATGTAAATTTAATGCTTTTTTTCTTCTCAAGTCTGGGCTCTGAACCACTATCTGCTTGACTGTGTGCTTTTTTGAAAACCCACCTCGAATCCTTTCTGAGAAATGTGGAGGAGAGGTGTAGAACTCTTTAATCTTTAACTTCTTTCATTCACTGCTTAATTTAACCTGGATCTGATTCGGGGTCTGATTATCACTCACCTACTCTGAATCTCATTAGAATGTCCTTCTGGTATTTTAAGACCATCAGGATAGGCTGGTATCAAAAGCCCTTATCTGCCAATGTCTTTTCTCTATCATAGCCAGGATCAGTTGCTTGAACTAATAAAGAGGGCAGGATTATTTTGTCCTTTTAGGCTTTTCTGTGTGTCTAAAGCTTTCCGGCTATTTCTCCCTCTGTCCCCACTGTATCTCCTTAGACTTCTTATACAAACCATCAGACATCAGTAAGAGAAAGTGACTAGGGTGTGATGGCTGGACCATCCTGCCTCAAAGCCTCTCCTGGGTGTTCCCCACCCCAGTCGGCACAGAATCCGGGTCAGCCAGGCCTGCTGGGCAAGGTTGGGTTAGGGAGGGCACGGTGGTATTCTCGGCAGCCATTGCAAACGAGAGCAAAACCTCTGCTTCTGGGGCCCAGAGACCCTCTGTGGAGAGACCCTCTATCTCTTCCACACCTACTGTGCAGAAGTAGCTGGATGTGCCTTTTTAAGTAAAATGTTTCCTTTTCTTTTTAATATTTTTGTTTATTTATTTGACACACAGAGAAAGATCACAAGTGTGTGGAGAGACAGGCAGAGAGAGAGAGAGGAGGAAGCAGGCTCCCTGATGAGCAGGCAGCCCGACTCAGGGTTTGATCCCAGGACCCTGAGATCATGACCTGAGCCGAAGGCAGAGGCTTTAACCCACTGAGCCACCCAGGCGCCCCAAAATGTTTCCTTTTCTTTCTGGCATTGTGGTCAGGGAGAGAGGGCCAGTAGACTCTTCTCTGGGATTTATTAAGATTTTCTTTGTGGTTCAGTGTGCAGCCAAGTTTTCTAACTATCCATGGGCATTTGAAAGAACACAGGTGCTTCCTGCTTCGTTTCCACACGTATAACTCCACACACGCACAGACGCATACTTTGTGCTCAACACACAGGTATATCAAATGGAGTTTGTTAATTGTGACTTCAGAATACAGCTAAGCGAAACAAAGTTTATCAACTGCAACCATAAAGTATTTTTTCAGTAGACCTAAAATAAATTATTGGAAGAAGCTGAATCTAGTTAATGAATCATCTGTCTGCATTGGCACTGGGGTTGGTCCTGAAACTAATTGCTTTTTATCAGATTCAGGTTGCTAAGAGGGTTGTTCTGCCTTCACTCAGCTCTCCACGGTTTGCAAGGCCTTTCCTACCCGAAGGGATGGCAGGAGAACAACTGAAGACAGAATTCCTGTCCTGGACTAATAAAAAGGAGCAGGAAAGAATAGCAGTGAGTTATGATTGTCCATGAGCCATAGGAATTCTGATAGAAGATCCAATTTCCTCCCTACTGTTTATTACTCCCTTGAGTGCTGAAGTCGACCTTGGCTGTGTTCTGTCCACTCGCCACCTGCTGCTCTGACCTTCTTCCAAGGCATCACCCCACTCCTGATCCATTTAGTTCAGGTACGGTTCATGCCAGTCCTGAGCACTGCAGCTCCAGGCCACATGGCTTGGTTCCACGGTGGGAACTTGACCCAGTCAGAGCTAGAGACACGCAATAAGGCTTTTACTGAGACCACTGGACAAAAGATGCACGCTCACCCATGTGCACTTGAATAAGGGAGAACATGAGGCTGGAGCTGCTGGCAGCCGTCTTGCTGCCAGGAGGAAGGGAGCCCATCTGAGCAGGGAACCAACCCCGCGAGGGGAGCCAGGAATGTGGAGAGAGAGGCTGAAGAGTGGTATCATTTGAGCTCCTTGGCAAACCTGTGTCTGAGTGGAGAACTATCCCGGCGCTTTCCAAGTGCGTGAGCCAATAATTTCCTTTTTATTTAAACCAGTTTGGATTGAGTTATCTGTCATTTGTAATGGAGAACCCTGCCTGACATTGGCATCTACAGAGTGGGCTAGGAAAGAAGCAGGTTATAAACTTGAGCAAGAAACACGGCCTCCTCTCAAGGATCTCACAGTAGAGTGAGCGTAACACAGATCTGAAATCATAATTAAAAATACAACTTGACAATTGCTGTAATAAATGTAGAAACCGAGTGTCCGGGGACCCAGAGGAGGAAGCGAGTAATGACCTCGTGGTGGTCTGCCTGCAGAAAGCCCTCTACAAGGAGCAGTTTCGGGGTGTCTCGCATTGGGGTGTTGGACCTGGGAAGAGGCACCTGGCCTTCTGGGAGGAGAGGGGGCGGGGCGGGGGCAGAAGCCCATGAGAATTTCCCATTCCAGTGCACTTCCCATCAATCCAGCTCTGTTCTGATCAGACCGGGTAGGAGTTTAATTGCTTTGGATTGATTTTTGCCAGCGGTGCCTTCCAAACCCCCAGCCCAGGGACGAAGAGAGATTAGTCACGTCAGGGAGGCTCCCTACTGGCTACAGTGAAAATCAGCCAGGGGTGAAGATGACTTAAACGAATTTTTAAAATCTGCATCCCCGAGTGTACCTAGGACGTGAGCAGGCTTCCTGACAAACGGTGACCAGAGCACTTTGTGAAACCAGCAGTGATCATCACAGGGGCCCCCGCTGACTACAGGTTCCACGAAATGCTGACACCGTCTGAGCCTTTTCCATAGATTCCAGGACGTGCCCACCGTTGCAAACCAGGACACAGGGCAGGTGTCTCCGATTATCGATCACCGGCACAGGGCACAGGGGGTACTGGTGACTAATCATTCTAATTATTGCCCCTCTATACAGCGTCTCCTTTAATCTTCATGATCACCCTGAGACACGTTCTGTGTTGTACCTGTTTCACAGAGGAGGAAACAGAGGTTCAGTTACCTGCCCAGCTAGGAAGGGACAAAGCTGGGGATGGGGGGGCGGGTCCTGGTGCTCCTGTGGTCCTGTGTATGCCAGGAAGAGGTATTTTCTGTAGCTGAGGCTTTGTAATCCTTTTTTCTGCAACTGTCAAGTGATGAGTGCCAGCTTCGAGACCTTGGTCTGTCCAGGAAGAGTGAACACCCAGAGTGCTGTGGGCACTGTCATCACGGTGAAGCTGATGGCCAGCCAAAGGCATCACCCGGTGAACGTACAGAAGGGTAACTTAGCCCTGCGAGTGCTCCAAAGAGGCCAGGGAAGGATTTGTCCCTTGGTGTGGCCCTCGGTTCCCCCTCAGCAGCAGACACACTGCCGCTCAGTGGGACACTGGTGCTCTGAGGTGTTGAGGGGCGAGACGTGCTTGAAACCTCTGCCCTCGCTGGGAATGTTCCAGAAGACAGGTGTGTCTGTGTTTCAAAGACAGCTTTGAGCAGAAGCAGAGAACAAGGCCCAGTGGGTATCCCTGCCTGTCTTCCACTCAGCTGGAGATGTGAGGCTCGAATTTTGTTTAATTTTCCAAGACTTTCAGTGAACACGAGGTTTGCAGGGGTGAGAGATGAGCGGGATTCAGGTCTTAACCCTGGAGATCTCGCCCGTCAGAGAGAGGCAGGCGTGTCAATAACGAGACTACAACCCAGGTTCAGTCATGCCGTTGGATACGTGCGCATAGACCCCTCTGAGAACTCAGGAGAAAGAATAATGAACTCATCTGAGGAGTTCATCTCAGGAGAAATTTGGGGGGAATAGAGGGTCACCTTGAACTGGTCCTTGAAGGGTGAATAGGAGTTTCTGAGTAGGACACAGGCGTCCCAGGCAAATGAGACCAAACAGGAAAAGGCACAGAGATGCAGAGTGTGCGGTGTGTTCGGGGGCAGTAAGTGACGTCTCAGAGCTGCAGACGGGGGCGGAGGGGTGGGGGGGGTGAGGGGCAGCGTCGCTGAAAGGCAGCCCGGATCCTTCAGTCATTGCTTCCCTCGGGATTTCACCCTCTCATCCAGCAAGGAGGCAGTTATCGAGTGGCTGTTACGAGTCAGGCACGGGGCCGGAGAGAAGTCGGCCAGACTCAGGAAGACCGGGGCTGCTTTTTCCAGGAAGCTCAGCACAGGGGGGATTCTACCCTCGCCAGCCAACTCGAAGCCTCAACAGAGTGTCAGGAGAGCTGGAATCTTTTACAGGACAGCTATTCAAGTTCAGGAGCAAGTTCCTGCTGAGAAGTGAGAAAGGCTGAAAATGCATCGTCAAGGCTATGTCTCTACAAGGGCTCCCAGAGAGGACTTGCTTAAGGGGGCATCGAGGTGGGTGGGGCAGAGCCCTAAACCCTCAAGTGGAAATGGGGGCATAAGTCAGGTGGCGGGTTTATCATGTTTCTTCCCCGCCCCCACCCCCATCCCCCCACGGTGTCAGCCACATCTGGCAGGTAGCTCAGTGCTGGCCTCAGAGATCGGGCTCCGAATTCAGATTCCCAAGGACCGTATACCCGTGGCACAACTTTCCGCTGTCGCTTCCCCTCCCTCGACCTCCATCTTCCCGTATGTGAAATGGGATAATAATACCGCCCAACTCAGGAGGCAGTCATCATGTTGTGGGATGCAGATGAGTTTTTCTGTGTAAAAGGCTCCAATCAGGGCCCAGCCGTGTGAATTGGTTGTCACCCTCTGCCGTGAGAGGCACACGAAAACACAGCGCTGGTCAGGTTAAGTAGCAAACCCCAGGGGCCATTTCTTCACAGGATCTTCTCCCTCCAGGATGGATGGACACACACCATGGGAAGTTGGTCAATATGGAAGGCAAAGCTTCTGAGTGGTGGGGGAATCTTCTACCTCGCCCCCCCACTGCCCAATGTCAGGGACACCTTTCTCCACCCCAACACCATGTCTGGAGATGCCAGAGGAACAGACTTTCCCAGACAAATGTGGATGCAGCGCCTTCCCAGTATGAAAATAGATTGGCCTGGGACTGGAGTAGCTAATGAAGATGATAATTAGAATTGCTTATTAGGACCTGTCTTCTAAAGTTCATTTGTGCTTTTAATAGAATCTACAATGCATCTGCTTAGCAGGGATGACAGATTTTCCTGATTTGGTGTATTTTAAAACAAGATCTTTGCACCCTGGCTTCTCCTGATTCCCCCACCCCCATCTCTGCCATCTGCTGCTGAGGTAGCCGTCCCCCCGGAGGAGCCTTGAAATTGCAACCAGCAAACTTCTCGCAGGGAGCCCCCAAGCCAGAGAGACGGCTAGTCGCCTCCCTCTGAATGCATGATCCCATACTAGGCCCTGTTGCCTCTTGCATTCCAGATGCTTCTAGGGGGAAAATTGTCCCCCTACCCCTCGCTCCAAATTCATGTCCACCTGGAACCTCAGCATGTGACCTTATTTGGACATACGATCTTTGTGGCTGTAACTAGTCAAGGTGAGGTCCTTTTGGATTAAGGTTAGCCCTAATCCAAAATCTGGTGTCCTTATAAGAAGACCATGTAAAGGCATACAGGGAAGAAGGCCACGCGATGACAGAGGCAAAGATTGGAATGATGTCTGTAAACCAAAAAATCCCAAGGATTGTCGGCAACTACCAGAAGTGGAAGAGGCAAAGAAGGATCCTCCCCAGAGCCTCCAGAGGAAGCACGGCTTTGCTAACACCTTGATCTCAGACCTCCGGCCTCCAGAACTGGGAGCAGATCAATTTCTGTGTTTTCAGCCCCCTGATTTGCGGCACTTTGACATGGTAGCTTATGGAGGCTACTAGAGCATCCTTCTTGCAGTGTCTCAAGCTTGCCCGGTCCTGTCTCAGCTCTGTGCCCCTGCTGGGCTCTTACCTCTGCCTGGGATGCTCTTCCAGCTGCCCCAACCCCCACCAGTTCTTCTGTTCCAACCGCATGTCACCTGTGCTGCCCCTGCTTAAGATCTCAGGTTAGATGAGAAGCCTTCTCAGGTTCCCCACACTAGGGGGGCCACCTTCACCGGACACCCCCTTGCCCTCCTGACACTCGCCACCCTTCATCATAGCTGGGTTATGCTCACCTGATCATCCTGAGCACATCCTGTGTGTGTTCACCACCAGACGGTGGTTTGGGGAAGGTGCTGGCATTGTGGGTCTTGTCCACTGGCCTGTCCTTGGGTCCTGATGTTGTCCCTGGCAGTCAGTAGGACCCTGGGAGGATTCTGTGCAGCAGTAATTGAAGTGAGCAACATTCCTGGCCCCTACTAGCTGTGCTCTGAGCTTCTCTTGACCTCTGTTACCACCTCCACCATAGGGGACAAGACAGCAGCCACCTTCTCTGACTTTGCCACTGAAGGCGCCACGTGGTCCCATTCAACTAAAGGCCTCGAGACCCAGCCCACTGGTCAGTTGAAAATTCTGGTGAATGACACATGTCACTTCCGTGGGCTGAGGTCCCTGTGTCATAGCACTCCGGACTTCCTGCTTGTCTCCTTTGCAAGGACTGGCCCACAGATGAGTATTTAATGAATTATCCTGTGTATAGCAGGTGATCAGAAAGGAAGCCTCCTGAATTCCCTGGAATTGGGATAGCGACCCCACCTCCGTCCCATAAGCTCCTGGGGAGTAAGACTTATGCTCACCTGATCATCCTTTTCTCCCTCAAGCCTGGCACTGAGTTGACAAATAGAAAATTCTTAATCCGAGAACTGTGAAGCCCGAAGAAGTCGGAGGGTCCTTTCAGGGCTCCGAAGGTCTCTGGCCTGGCTCTGTGTGCATCCCAAAGTGCCTGAGGCTCCAATCACCGAGTTCCCTACGGGGAGACCCCCATCTGTGGGGAACTCTTGTGTTTGGCGAACCAGAGAATTCCATTATTACCACGGCATAAACTTGGATTTGAAAAGACAGAACAGAGGCTGGAAGCTGAGTGAGCAGAGCCACTCCCCCAGTCCTTCAGCAGTGGACTTTTGACCTTGCAATGCCCTTCATTTGAATCCCAAGGTCAGTCTCATTTGCTCCAGGTCTCCTCAGCCGCAGTGCTTGGTGTGGCCGAGCCAGGGCCCTCTGGGGGCGGGGGAGCTAGCCAGGTTTGGGCCCAAGTGGCACATGGAAACGTGCCTTGGAGTCAGCCCTTCACTTCCGTCCCTCCCCTCATCCCTTGAAGATCCTCGGTTTGTGAGATCTGCTAGAGTAGGGAGATTTATTCTGTACCAAGGCTGTGAGTGGGCTGAGAAGGAAACAGAAGACAAAAGCTGCACTTGACTTTGACCAGGGGACCAAAATAGAAAGCTCGGAGCATTTGATTCCCCCAGGACCGACTCCAGCCGCTGTGCTGATGGCGGAGTGAGCATTGAGTCTGGGGGCGTCCATCTACTTCCTGGACCACAGGGCAGAATCTTTCACTTTGCTGTGCCTGTTTTCTGCTCCGCAAAGTGGGGGAGCTGCTGGTCTCCATCTCCCAGGGACAGTGTTTGTGTTATTCATGGTAACGGCAGTCACCCAGCCCAGTGCCTTAGCTAGGACTCTGCCCTCTGGGTCAGCCACGCCCAGGGCCTTGGGAGACACCCCCACACACACGCCCCAAGCATGGAGGCAAGGGGTGGGCCGCAGGCAGATCATGTGGCTTGGCTTCTGGTCTAGGTTGGGCTTGTGCCTAGCTCTGTGCCCTTCACTTTGCCGTGCCGAGCCTGAGATGGGTAGAAGTTTCTGGACTGTGCTCAGGAAGGCAGAGGGAGAAATGGAGACACAGTTTCAGTGCAGGAAGGACAGGAGTGAATAGGGGCGACTTCTCAGAAGCACAGCCAGAGCTTCTTCCAAGGCCACTGGAGGGGAATTATTCTGACACACCCCCCCGAAATGTTGAGCTTCACCGCCATTATGAATTGCTGCTCTGTCTGTTGGGCACTCACGGAGTGCCAGGCACTATTCCAACACTTTCCCTGAGATGGATCCATTTCACAGATGAGGAAACCGAGGCTCAGAGAGTTGAAGCAACTCAGAGAGTTGAAGCAACAGAACAGACCTGGGATTCCAACCCAGGATGACAGACCACAGAGACTGACATTTTATGAGCTGGGCAAGGGGGGCACTGCTCTAAGTGAATACCTAACCACTGCCCCTTCTCAACCAGGCAGCCTGGAGTCACATGACCTGGGAACCCCCGGACAAGCCTTGAGCAGTTTGGGGGATTCACTGGCCTCCTCTGCTGCTGGCCTCACTCCCACACATCCTTCCAGAAATGGGGCCAGGAAGTGAAAACTGCATTTGGGGGCATCTGGTCTGCTTAGCTTTTCTGCCTTGTTCTTCCTTCCCTCCTACTCCGTCTCGAGGAGCCCCATGGTGTTACCGGAGGCCGTGAAATGCAGAACAGGAAGCCAGGTTCCCCTTCACCAGTCCCTGCTAGCATCTTGGAACATTCTCGTAAGTGGGAACGCCCATCCCGACAAAGCGTGGAGGCTGACTTCTGTTCCAGCCACAGCTTGGGATCAAAGCCTCATTTTAGGATTCCAGCTTCCAGCAAGCCCTCCCACTCAACCCCGATTCCTGCCCACATGGACCCTTCCGATTTGTTTCTTTAAATCGCTGCCTGCGTTTTGGACAGTCTCGAGCTTTTCCTGGCTCTGCTGTTCCTTTCTCACCTCTCAGGGGGAGCTCGTGACCTTTCGTGGCCTTCCCTGTGTGAACACAATTCAGGGGGCTGTCTCCGGACTCGTGGTGGAAGCTCGGCGCTGGGGCTCTGTGTATATATTCAGCACAGCGCGGTCCTAATTACGGGTTGCTGTTGGAGACTAGTCATTTTGTGAGTCATTAGGACATGTGGCTGGGGCTTGACTATATCTTTTGACGAGTTCTGTAATTTTTATATTTTCACCTATGATGGCATTTTCAGTGAAGCGGAACATGGTCGTGGGGTTGGCAAATGTCACAGCCCCTGGACCGTTTCCAGCCCCGTAGGAAAAGGGTCTTCCGCTCTCTGTTGTGAGACGAGAAATACTGATTTTGATTGGGTTTCAGGGGTTGGAAGCAGGGCTGTGTCTCCATGTATCTTGCTGATCGATATCCCGAAGCCGTGGTTGGGGGTGACGTTGGAGTTCTTGCTTCTATTCTCCTTCATGTTGGCAAATTACAGGCTTTCAGGTGAGGTGCCTTCATTTTGCAGAGGCTGTGAGGAGCAGCTTTAATTAGCAAGCAGACCTGCTGGAAAAATCCAGCGTTATTAAGAGCCTCGTTCCATGCAGTGGCTGCTGGGCTATGCCTGTCCCCTGCTCTGCCACTTCCTTCCTGCAGGCACCCAACACCCACCCCATGTTACTTTGCCATTAATCCCAAAGTCTCCAGGGCTGAGTGAGAAAGGGGTGAGAAAACTCACAAGTTCAGATTGTTCCCCATTGAGACGAGGACGCAGAGTCTTATCTCTGTGGAAAAGCCCAGAATCTATCCAGGGGTGGGCCCAACTTGGAAACTCTTGGCTTCGATCCTCAGATCCTGCTGGGGAGCTTCCATGAGAGTTGGGTCCGTGAGCTCAACTCTGGGAAAATTCTACTCAAAAGCAAAGACCAGGGCGCCTGGGTGGCTCAGTGGGTTAAAGCCTCTGCCTTCGGCTCAGGTCATGATCTCAGGGTCCTGGGATCGAGGCCCGCATTGGACTCCCTGCTCGTCGGGGAGCCTGCTTCCTCCTCTCTCTGCCTGCCTCTCTGCCTCCTTGTGATCTCTCTCTATCTGTCAAATAAATAAATAAATAATCTAAAAAAAAAAAAAAAAAGCAAAGACCACAGGCTTTGGAGCTAAGATAGGATTTGTGGGTTGGGTCCCAGCTCTGTTTCTAACTTGTTGTGTGGCTTTGCTCAAATGGCTTAACTTCTCTGGTCTTCAGTTTCTTCATCTGTATAATGGGGCTCTAACTATGCTGACTCTCTCATGAGTTGCGATGATGTCTAATGAGCTAAAGTGTAGAGGGAGGTGTGACCACAAGGCTGTCACACAGTCAGCCCTCAACCCAGGGTAGCTGCTCTGAGGGCTGTGGTGCCCTGTGGTCTTCATTACTAATGTTGTTTTCATTACTACCTCTATGAATCCTACTCCACAGCCACACGTGCAAGAACTCTGACCAAGGCCAACCAGAAGTGGTGAGAAATTAAGACTCATCATATCAGCGAGTCCCTCTACACCTGCCTGGGGTCACACAGTCATCCACAAAGTTCATCTGATGACGAGAGAATGGTGGAGTCTTCCATCTACCATGATTTCTGCTGACTGGTCTTTGTCCAGGCCCACCTGACCCCTAGAGGTGGACAGTACTCTGGCCTGAGCCTACGTGTTTCTTTGGTGATGTTAGGAGCCCCCATGTCCAGGGTCTAGACCTACAACCCCTATGTATGGTGTCCACATGCAGCCACTCCCCTCTTCAGTGCTGCTACCTTGTCACCATACTGGTAGAGACCAGACACAGGTCCCCACTATCAACAGGCCTGCAGACCTCTCTGTCTAAGGCTTGGAGAATTGACCAATCTCCTCCTTCTAGAATGTTCCATATCTCCAGCCCTGGAAGCACCATCTCTTCCCCTCCCCTGACTTAATTCCCTCTGAGCTTCCTGTCTGAGGAACAAAGGTAAGGAGGGAAGTGTGCCTTCAAGTAAGTTCCTCTCATACACCAATCTCCCTGAGGCAAGGGGGCTGAAGGACCTGCTTTCTCTTGGAGCAGGAGAATCGGAGAGAACTGTACAGATAGCTCTGGTCTGGTGTTTTAGACTGAAATCAATCACAAATTACCATCTCAATAGGGCCTGCCACGGCATCATTATTAGTGGATCTGTGACAAGGGAGTAAAGAAGGAGTTTTCTGGGCATCTTCTCCCACAGCCCCAGTCTGAAGCCAAGACATCACCTGCAGTGAACCTAGCCACCCATGTGAACAGCAGTGTGTGTTTGTGTGTGTTTGTGTGTGTGTCTCCTGATGCCGTGTAGCATTATTAATTCCCTGACTTCACTTAGTGCTGGAGAAACAGTAGTCTGATTGACCAGAGTTGAGTCACACGGTCATCCTGGAATCAGAGTGGGGTCCACCCCACCTGAGGCTCGTGAACAGAGAGGAGGGGAAAGAGAGGTGGCCAGGGAAAAGGGGGTTGCTGTTGCCAGAAGAAAGGAGCATGATAATCCCCAGATAACATGGCAAGAGGCCATCACCTGCAGGTAGACGCCTTCATTGCCATATCGCAAGCTGAATTAATTAGGGCACAAGCCTTCAGGGACACAGCTCTTAAATCACCCTGCTTTGGAAGGAAAATGGACTTGGAGTCAGAAAGCCAGACTTCAAGGCAAGCCTCCACCTCATGCTGGTTGTAGGACCTCTCTGGGTTTATTTTCCAGCCTACAGAATGGGAAAAACCACTTCATAGGGTGGTTAGATGATAGCACTATCCAAAGGAACTTTCCGCAGTGATAAAAGGGTCCCATATCTGCACTGTCCAGCAGGACAGCCACTAGCCACATGTGGCTACTGAGCACTTGAAACATGGCTAAGGGTGCCTGGGTGGCTCGGTGGGTTAAAGCCTCTGCTTTCGGCTCAGGTCATGATCTCGGGGTCCTGGGATCGAGGCCCGCATCGGGCTCTCTGCTCGGCGGGGAGCCTGCTTCCTCCTCTCTCTCTGCCTACTTGTGATCTCTCTCTGTCAAATAAATAAATAAAATCTTCAAAAAAAAAAAAAGAAACATGGCTAGTGTGACGAAGGCACTAAATTTTTTTATTTTATTTCATTTTAATGAATTTGCATTTGCATTTAAAGCATCACATGTGGCTAGTAGAGGCCATATTGTACAGTCCACTTGTGAAGTATTCAGGGGAATCATGAAAGTGAAATCGTTTTGTCAAGTGTCAAGTGCAGTAAAGGATAGTCATTGCACGCCTAAATTGAAAGATGCATGGATGGGACCAGATGCTGTTTGTATACATCCGTGTCGTGTTCATAGTTACTGTAACTGCTGATCTCAGGAAGGCCTGAGACCCCAAAAGAGGCTGATTTCTGGACATCTCCTTCCATATGTGACACTGGACCTCCCATGAACCTGTATGGATTCCCAGTAAGAAATTATTGCATGGGGCTCCTGGGTGGCTCAGTCGGTGAAGCATCTGCCTTCGGCTCAGGTCATGATCCCAGGGCCCTGGGATTGAGTCCTGCATCAGGCTCCCTGCTTACTGGGGAGTCTGCTTCTCTCTCTGCCTCTCCCCCTCTGCTTGTCCTCCCTCTCTGTCTCTCACTTTCACACACACACACACACACACACACACACACACACACACAAATACTTTAAAAAAAAAGAAATCATTGTATGGATGATGGATGAATGGGTGGATGGACAGACTCATCCATTCATTCCTCTCTCGCCCACTGTGTACTTGGCATTGTTCTAGCAGTTAAGAAAGAATAATGAAGATGCCTTCATGAAGGTCATATTCTAAAGAGGAGAGTCGAATGTTACACAAGAAGACAAGTGGCTAAAATAATATCAAGTAGCAGTAGTGCTGTGGAGAAAATTTTTAGTCAGGAGAAGGGACCCAGTGCCACGTGGGTGCCTAGTTGACAAGGGTGGTTGAGGGAAGGCCTCCGACAAAACAACATTGGAGAAGGTGAAAGGGAAGTAAGAGACTGAGCCGTGCACAGACCCAAGGCATGAGCTGAGAGAAGATGAGGAAGCTTAGAACCAGCATGTCAGGGGACGTGTATGCAGAGATGAAGCCAGAGGAAGCCGGGGGCCTTCAAGACTGTTACAAGGTTTGGGTTCCCTCTGAGTGATGTGGGAAGCCAGAGGAAGGTTTAGAGAAGAGGAGGCATGGGGGATCTGGTGTATGGTTAGGTCGTATTGAAAATAGATGCTCAGGAGGAAAAGGAGAAGCAGGCAACAGATAAGGAGGCTGTGGCACTAACCCAGGCAAGAGGCGACGGTGATGGAACCAGAGGGAGCAGGTGTAAAGTGGTGGGGTTCGGGATCTAGGGTAAAGGTAGAGCCAACAGAACTTACTGGTGGATTCAGGCTGCCTGGATGGCTCAGTAGGTTGAGAGTCTGACTCTTGATTTTGGCTCAGGTTGTGATCTCCGGGTCATAAAGATAGAGCCCTTCATCAGATTCAGTGATGGACGTGGAATCTGCTTAAGATTCTCTCTCTTCCTCTGCCCCTCCCCAAACCCTGACTCCCTCTCTCTCTCTCGTAAAGAAAAAGAAAAGAGAAGACCTTATTGGTGGAGTGGACATGAGGTGAGAGAAAGCAGAGAAGTCAGGGATACCTCAGAGATGTAAGTTTGAGGAGNTCTCTCTCTCTGTGTCAAAAAAAAAAAAAAAAACTTTAAAAAAAAAAAAAAAAAAAAAAAGATTCTCTCTCTTCCTCTGCCCCTCCCCAAACCCTGACTCCCTCTCTCTCTCTCGTAAAGAAAAAGAAAAGAGAAGACCTTATTGGTGGAGTGGACATGAGGTGAGAGAAAGCAGAGAAGTCAGGGATACCTCAGAGATGTAAGTTTGAGGAGCTGGAAGGAAGACGGGCAAGAACTCTTTGAGAAAGTGTGGGGTGGGAGCAAATCAGGAGCCACGTTTGGGGCATGTCACATTTGAGATGTTTGTGAATCATCCAAGACTTTGGAATTCAAGAGAGGAGTCAGGGTTGCTCATATAATGCGGGACTCATCAACATAGGGATGGTTTTTAAAGCCATGATACCAGGCAGGTGTCTATGGAGAGAGAAGAGAGGAGGCCTGTGGACTGAGCTGTGGTCCCTCCAACACTTGGAGGTCAGAAGGAGAAAGAGGATCCAGCAAAGGCTATTGAAAAGGAGCAGGAGTGTGTGAGCTAGGAAGAAACCCACAGAGCCCAGGGTCCCAGAAGCAAGGTGTGTCAAGGAAGAGAGAGTGATTAACTGTTAGATGCTGCTGAGAGGTTAAGTTAGATGAAGCTGGAAAATTGACCATTGGGTTTAACAGCGCGAAGGTCATTGGTGACCTGGGACCGTTGCGGGGAATGTTGGCATGAATGGCCAGCTGGCCGACTAGATGGGTGGATGGAAGGTTAACTTGACTAATGCAGCTGACGGCAGCATCCCTTCACCTGTCCCAGCAATTAAGCAGATGTTGCCTGACGCCCTGGATGCCAGAACCAAAAGCCATCAAGACCAATCTTGTCCACTTTCCCAACTTTCCGGGTTTAGCCCAGAAATGTTGATGTGACCCCTGCTCATTATAAGATTAGAATCTTGGCATCTTCTGCTTTGATTGATGATGGTGAGAGTAGTTATACCAAGGTGATTGGCAACCACTACAAATCAGGGCTCCTCCCCACCCCTTTTTGATTACCCATACGGCTCTCAGTTGAATTGTTCCTCTTTGTGGGGGGGGCAGCTAGAGAAGGGAGGGAGAGGGAAGAAACTGAGCAAAAAGCTAGCGCTGGGATTCTGGATTCTCTTGGTTTTGCATTTGCGTCTGCCGTTCTGCTGCTTTGCCACACATCCCTGCCATCGCAGAGAGCAGACTTGTGGAGCCACCTACCTCTGCAAGCAAGTCCTCCCTGGTGATTCTCCTCCACTTTAAAGCCAGCTGAGAAAAGCTTTGAGATATGCTTGTAAGTTGTCGTTGGAGAGCTAGAGAATGTATGGAAAGTGCTGTTTATCTTTTTATGGGCTTATTTGCTTATCTTTCATTGGGAAGCAGGGAGGCTGGAGCCCAATCAATCAGCCTGTCTTGCATTGTCCTTAAGTTTTTGTTTTTGTTTCATTTTAAATAAAAAGGCCCATTTTCCAGGAAGCAGTCTCTCACTTCTCGTAACATTGGAAATCAGGTAATTTGGGAGGCAGGAGGCTCGGACCGGGCTTTCTACGGGACGGGCTCTGGAGTCAGCTGTCCCAGGCTCATGACAGCCAAGGGTTAACGTCTCGAGAATGGGTAGCTTGAAATTGATGATGGTGAGAGTAGTTATACCAAGGTGATTTGCAACCACTACAAATCAGGGCTCCTCCCCACCTCCAGAGCTGATTGTTGAACGTTTATCCGCACGCCACTGCCTGTGGCCCTCAACCCCACCCTCCAGGATTTATCTGAGGTGCAGTCTCAGGAATTTCCTGCCTTTCTGGAAGGGGAGAGCTTCGGCCCAGGCCTGACTGTCCCACAGACAGAGAGGCTCAGAGGGTGTGTTGCCCACAAACTTTCACAGTGGGTGTGCCCAGCTTCAAGCCCCGCGAGATGACCGTGGGAGGGGGGAGAGCTGCCCCTCCTGTGAACAGGAGGATAAAAAGCAGTTTGGCTGAGAAGAAGAGGAAGGAGGGGACCCAGTGGAGTTGTGATCATTGCAGATGTCAGGATTTCCCCTCCTTGGGGCACCTCCGAGGTTAGCAGCAAAGGCAAGAAAGAGGTGAGGAGGCGGCTTGACACAGTCACCGGTGTTATCAGTTCCCTGTCCCCAATCGGATCTGCACATCCCCACCTCTGTTGTCACCTGTCCAGTTTCTGATCTGGTGATAGCTGTGTTTATTTCCTGCACAGATGCACCCAGCAACCAGGATGGCATCGGCGACAGTGCTGGTGTGGGCTTGTTATAGAACAAGCTGGGGAGGGAGCCCTAGGCAGGTGGCTAAACCTGCTCTTGGCAACAAAACCGAGAACAGAGAGTTGGGAAGACACACCTTGGGTGTGCAGGCAGGAGCCAGGGCATACGATCGTCACTTCCTTGTAGGACTTTGCAGGGGAGGCAGAGTGTGGTGGAATAAGATGTGGGCGTCTGCAGGTGAATTGTCTGGGTTCAAGTCTCGTTCTGCCACTTACTAGCTCTGTGACCTTGAGCCCATTTCATACCCTCTGTATACTTTATAGTCTACCCATTCATAAAATAGGATAATAATGATGATGGTGGTGTCCCAACAAATTGTGTGCTTGTGAGGATTAATGAGTCATCTATGTAACACATTTAGAACAATGCTTACCACATAGAGCTTAATAAATGTTGGCTGTTATCATTCCCTTCCAGGCCTTTTTTCCAGTAGGCATGTCTGGATTTGGAAAAGTCCTGTCCACCACTTAGGATTCTGCAAAGCCATTCACTCTAAAATCAGAACTAAAGAAAATAAATGGGTCTTTGGGCAAGTTGAAATCAACTTGTATTTGTCAGACGTCCTTGAATTTCAGGTGAGAAAAACTCAGCTTGAACTGTCTTAAGCAACCCCTCTACTCCCCCTCCAAAAGCATTAGCTATGGCTCAGGTAATTGAAAATACTGGGGTGGATCCTTCAGGCATGGCTGGATCCAGGAGCTGAAGCAGTGTCACGTAAACCTTCATATTCTCCTCCCACCATCAGTCTTGTGGCTCTGCCTCCTTTTGTTCCTTTTGTATATTGTCCCCATTCTTTCCAATTGAGGTAGATTTCTTCCATGTAGCTAGAAAGATGGCCTCCAGTATCATCCTTACATTAGGGAACTCCAAGGAATGGAAAGCATATTTTCTAGGTACTCCAGAAAAAGTCCCAGGGAGGACTCTGATGGACTCACCTTTAATCACATGCCCATCCCTGAGCTAATCACAATAGCCAGAAGGGTAGAGTCTATGATGGACCTAAGCCATGGGCCAATCCCTGGGCTGAAAGACAAGCAGATAGAGCCAGCTCACGTAGCCCAGACCGTGAGATGGGGAAGAGGTGGTTCTCCAAACGCAGAGTCATGGTCAGAGGAAAGACTCCGAAGGCCTCTAAAGCTTGGGTTCAAATCCTTGCTCCTTCGCTCCCTAGCCAGGAACCCTAGGACAATGTTACTTCTCCTCTCTGTGTGCTTCAGTTTCCGCATCTGTAACATGGGGATAATAATAGCACCTACTTTATGAGGCTCCTGGGAACAAAAAAATGTAATAAATATAATTGAGAACAATACTTGGCACTTAAGAAATAAACGCTCAAAAAAGCCTGTCGTCTTATCTGATAATCGCAGTTATCATGAATATCCTACAAGTACTTTCATTAATTAAACAAATGTTTTAGTGTCTGCTCTATGCCAGGCCCTGCTCCAGGCCCCAGATGTCTTGCTGGACCCTACAGCCCGTGGGGAGAGATAGACATTAAGCGAATGATTACACCGTAATTGAGGGGGAGAGATGGATTTCTTATACAAAGTAGCAAAGGGGAAAGATAAGAAGGCTGCACTTGAAGTCAGACCGGCCCACAGATGGGGCTTGGCTTCAAGCTCCAGCACCAGCACAGATGGGCTGCGTGACTGAGGACAGTTTGTTAGTTCTTTGTCAGCCTCAATGTTCTTCTCTCTAAAATGGAACAACAATTCCTGGTGGATTCTGACCCCAACTGCCTAATACCTCAAGGTTTTTATCACCCCCACAGACCTGGGCTCATCGATTCAGCCCAGGATTTCTCATCCTGGGTACTGTCGACTTTTTGAGGCCAAATAATTCCTTGTTGGGGCTCTTCTATGTATCGTAAGATGATGAGCAGCATTCCCAGCCTCTACCCACCAGAGACCTCTAGTTGTGACAACCAACCAAAAATGTCCCCAGGCATTTCCGAATGACCCCTGGGAGCAAAGCCCTCCCACCCACCTACCCCTACCTGAGAACCATTGTTCCAGAAGAAGTTCTAGGCAGAACTCTTTGGTCTGAGTCTCCCCTCCCCAAGCTTCCGTCTCCCCATCTGTCAAATGAATGGTTTGGCCCAGAAGACGGATAGCCATAGACGTCCCCAAAGCAAAGATTTCCCCACTCCAGATTTTATGGTGAAGTCCAGCCAAGTTCTACCAGCAGGAGGCAAGGAGGACAAGGAGCGGAGAAGAAAGGCCATTCGAGCTTCAGCTGGACTGTTGCAGAGCCCTCCGGACGCCCATGTGTATCCACCCTCTGTAGCCCCTTCTCTTGCTCTGTGCCTTCTTTCTGGCTGAATCGCCTGTTGGGCATCACGCTTACGCAGGTGCCGGGAGACACCTTTCCCTCCTGCATCTCAGAGCGAATAGGAGAGTCCGTTGAATGTTAATGAACTTACTGGCAAATTTGGGATGATATTGATCTAGTTCCTGGTGCCTGAAATGACCTCATCCGCACTGGAGTGGCCTCTTGGCCCTGGTTTCATGTTTCTGAGGGACCTTGTCCTGGGTTTATTGAAAGGTGATCTTCTTGCAGCTCAACTTTACTAAGGAAATGAAGAGCCTTCTCCTCTCCCTTTAAATGCCCACACATACCTGCTAAGAGCAGGAAGGACCTCTGTCACAGGTCTGGTACCACCTTGGCGCCTGGGCTCTGGAATCAGGAGGTCACCTTTCAAACCCCACCTGGGTCATTAGCTGGCTGGGAACCTCAGACAGGTCACTGGTTCTCAGAGTTTCCATTTTCTCATATGTGTAACAAATAATGGAGGAAATACCCCATTCTTATGGGTCTGTTGTTGGAATTAAGTGAATTAATATATGTAAAGCCCTTAGCATAGTTCCTAACAAATAGAAAATACTCAACACGATATCACTTATCAATAGTTTATGCAGATTGTGATTGAGAAGTCAAATGGGATTATTTATATCCAGTGCTTTGTAAACTGTTCAGTGCTACTTACGAAACTAAATAATTCTAAGATGTTATCAACATTGTAAATATCACTCTGCCAGCTTTCCAGAGGAAAAAAGCCAGATACGATCTGTCAGTATCACAGTCCATCAGCATCAGATGATACTGGCACTGGCTTCAGGGTTAGAAACCTGGATCTCTCACTGGAACAATCATTCAGGAATCGGACTTGTTGGCTCAGATTGACTCAAAGCCTCACTCCAGAAAAATCCGTGTGACAGAGCTGGGCCCTAGAACCACCCCTATGAGGACCAACAGGATTCCCAAATGGATGATGAGAATATAACCTGGTGTGTACAATCATAGAGGAATACAGACCCTCCCCCATGGAGTGGATGTGTCTAAGATACACTTGGGCTCCTCACATCATCATGGACACAGTGACCACAATGGAATGGGCCCCAGGTGGAAGCCACCACATTAAGTACATTGTGTGCTTTATCTCCTGAATCTTTACAACTTTCTAACCCCTTGTTATAAAGGATGAAAAGGCTCCGAAAGATTCAATCCCATCCCCTGGACTGCAAAGCAAGTCCCAGTGGAAATGAGTTTCTACCCTGGGCTTCTCAGACACCTGACCTCTGCAGGCAAGCACACAAAAGTGCCTAGACCAGCTTTAGGATGAGGTTCTGTCCCATGCTCGGGGGGGGGGGGTATTCAGGGAGTGGGGGAAGGCGATATGACTAAAGGGAGGTACCCCATAAAATTCTGAGCTGATGATAAGAGAACTGCAAGGGGTTCTACACCAGACATGGTCTAAATGCTTCACGTACACTTTCCCACTTAGCACTTGCAGCAGCACTCTGAGGCAGAGTCTCTGTGGACACCCATTCTGTAGATAAGATAACTAAGGTCTGCAGGATTCCAGTGGCTTTCCCCAGGGAAATGTCTGTAATAATTAGTGGAAGCAGGGTTTGAACCCACACAGTCTGGCTCCAGAGTCGTTCTCATTCCCATGGCTGCATGACAAGCCATCCCAAATTTAGTGATGTAAAACAATAATAATTGTGTTTTGCTCAGGAGTTTTGTGGTCAGGAAACCCAACAGGTCTGGGGCAGCTTCTTTCTGCTCCACAATTCCATGGCCTCAGCTGAGACCGACTCAGATAGTTGGGAGCTTGACCAGCTGGGCCAGAGGGTCTGTTTCCAAGATGGCATCTTTAGTAGTCTGAAGAAGTGGGCTGGTTTGACTAAAAGGCTGGGCTGTGCTAGAAATGATGATCAGAGCAGCTGCCTGTGATCTCTCCATGTCACCTGATCATCTTGGAGCATGGCAGCTGAGTTCCAAGCAGGAGTTTTTCAAGAGAAACAACTGGAAGCTTCGGGTCTTTCAGGACCTAGCTTAAAAGTCACACGACATCCCTCCTTCTGTGTGTCCCTGGTGGGTCACAGCGGTCACAAGCAGACCAGATTCAAGGGGGTGGGGCATGATTTACACTGGACTCTCGCTAGTGCTCGGGAACTGTGAGACAGACCCTCAGCCTGGAGCAGACAGACCCTCAGCCTGGAGCAGACAGACCCTCAGCCTGGAGCAGACAGACCCTCAGCCTGGAGCAGCCAGACCCTCACCCTGGAGCAGACAGGCCCTCACCCTGGAGCAGACAGACCCTCAGCCTGGAGCAGACAGACCCTCACCCTGGAGCAGACAGACCCTCACCCTGGAGCAGACAGACCCTCAGCCTGGAGCAGACAGACCCTCACCCTGGAGCAGCCCCCGTCTCGTGCAGGGGAAGCTGGTTTGGAAGAATTACACCACAGCCTGTCCTGTGCTCTTGAGGCCTCTGGGTCATGCTGTGGACATGGAACTCATCCTCAGAGCACGTGGCAACTAACAGTTCTGTCCCATTAGCTAGCAACACTGTGTTCTCTTGGACTTACCTGTGACCAATCCTCCACACGTTACACTCAACTGGATTAAGCCGAACATTCCCAAGAGGGAATTCTCCTGATAAGCAAGGGGTTTCCAGTCATACCAGAAAAGCCAGCAGAGCGGCCGGGCAGATAGCTTTCCAGCAAACCACTTCCTAACGCTTGTCATGACTGGTGAGTGTAGAAATAGGTGGCAGCGTATACAACTGGCTGTGAAACACTGGCAGGACCGGGAGGTGGAACCCCTTCTGGAGGCTACAGAAATCATCCGAGAACCTTAAGGCTCAAGAAAGACTAGAAGGCAGGACATCAGACTTTTACCACCAATACCATGACACTGTTTGCCACTTGGCTTTGGTCTTTCATTGTCCATGTATTCTTTCATCTGTAAGTGTCTATTGACTGCTGATTTTGTGCTAGGCATTATCGTAAGCCCTAAGTTGCCACTGCTGCGGGTGGTGGTGGTAGCAGGTTCCTCTCCCCTTCTGGATGCATTATGAGCTCCTCCAGGGCAAAAACCTATCTCTGCTCCTCCTGTGTGTCTCTCAGGGTCTAGTGTGAACTGCCATTGGAGCCAGCACTCTACACATGCCCTCTTGAGTCATTAAGGCTGAACCTCAAATTTTACTGTGACTCCGAGGGTCATTTTGAATAATTATGACTAGAGCATATTTAAATGCAAAATTTCAAGTTCGTCTAGGGGAAAAAAGCCCATTTGAAATCTCTGAAAGCCGGCTTGGTGAGATAGTTCTGAATTTGAATTAAAACTCCTCTTCTGAGTGTTAGTCTCTCACCTGGGGCAAGTTGTTTATTTTCCCTAAGCCTCAGTTTTCTTGTCTGTAGCAGGGGGACTGGCCTGTTTGGAGGCTGTTAGGATGTGAAATGATACCTGGAAAACACCTTGCTCGGGTTGGACACACAGTTGGTTTTGATAAACAAGGACCTACTGCTACAGACTTAATACTTCTGCTAGGTCGGAGCTTTGGGTACATGGATAAGGTCATGCAAAGTGACACACCAACTCTGAGGGGTCAAGGTAATGACAAAGCACCATTTAGAGTTCAGCTCCTCAAAGCACCATCCATCAAAACCTTGCTCTTCCAAAAACCTTGCTTCGTCTCCCTGCACTCAGGAGGGCAAGTCGGAATGATTGCAAAAATAAAAGCAATTATGGAACACTTTAAAAAATTAGTTGGCATTTACTGACTTCCTGATCTTCCAGAGGCTGCTCTGAGAACTTTACATGGATTATTTTCACTGAAGTCTCATGACAGCCCTGCCAGGTGGGTGCTGCTGTCATCCCCTTTCTGCAGCCGAGAAAACCAAGGCACAGAAAGGCAAAGAGATATGTCAAAGGTCATTCAGGGAACAAGTGGGGGCTGGAATTCAAGCCCAGACATTTCTCTACAAAGCTGCTCCTTGACATTATTGGTAACTCTAACAGTGGTTCTCTTTCTTTCTTTCTTTCTTTCTTTCTTTCTTTCTTTCTTTCTTTCTTTTTCTTTTAAGATTGATTTATTTATTTTAGAGAAAGAGAGAGGGAGTGTGAGCTAGGGGAGGGACAGAGGGAGAGAAACTCAAGCAGACTCCCCACTGAGCTTGGAGCCCAATGCAGGGACTCAATCTCATGACCTTGAGATCATGACCTGAGCCAAAATCAAGGGTCAGCCACTTAACCGACTGAGCCATCTAAGTCCCCCTCTAGCAATGATTCTTAAGCACGTTTGTCGAGGGCCACAGGGCTCCTTAGGACTCTGATGGAAGTGTTGACCCTTCCCCTAAGACAATAAATACAGGACACGGCTGTGTCTGGAGCATCTTGCCCAAAGCTGTGCCCTTTCCAAAGAGGCAACTCAAAGACACAACCAAAAAGAGGAAGGAGCATCTTTACATGCCCCCCATTTTACCCCTGCCCCCGGATAGAATCTGGTGTAGCTTATTTTTAAAAATGTACATGCACACAATGTTGGTTGCAATTTCAAAGGATTCAAGACCACTCTCCCTCCCCCGCCTCCAAGCTTGCCCATCCCCTGCTCACGCACACAGACAAGAATCCTAGTTAGGAACCAGAAAAAGTTCTAATAGAGACAGTTAGGGGGTCCCACTGTAACTCTGTGCTATAATTCTGAAATTAGCATGCCACCAATTGGTATACCACCCACTTGTAAATCACATGCTTTCCTTAAGTCACGGAACATACCCCTGACTTTCCTGTTGATGATTAGCCCTTCTTCATCTCTCAGGTCCCCAGCCCCAGTCTGTTCTGCACATCCCCTTTTCAGAGATAAAGAAACTGAGCCTTAACGAGATGATACCATTCACCCAGGGTTTCGTAGCCTATAAATAACGAAGCCCAAAGAGAACCCCAAACCCAAACATCCCTTTCTGTTGTGCCACTAAATTAAAGAAAGAAATCAGCCTTTAATACCATATATATAACAGCAGTGTGAACTATATGGCTTTGGTTTGAATATATATACTATCAAGTTCTCCAAATTGGGGATATTTGTCTCTGGAGTCCTAGAAGCCCAGAATGGAGTACATTTTTGAAGGTCTTTTGGAGAAGTGCTTCTTAACTCCAGGTGCATGGTGATCAGCTGGGGCTCTCATTAAAATGCAAATTCTGATTCAGTAGCTCTGGAGGTAGGGCCAAGATTCTGTATTTCTAGCAAATTCCAAGTGAACCCCATGCTGTTAGTCCAGAGATCTTCACTGAGCATAGCCAGAGGCTAGACCAACCTCTTGCCTTTCCCTAAACAGTTTCCATAACTGAGCAGGAAGTGTTATGTGAGAGCCTGCGAAGGAGAAGTTTGGGTGGAGCTGGAACAATGGCAGGGGAAGACGTCCGCCCACAGGGTCGGGCAGGGCGTCCTTAGCCACTGAGACTGAGCACCATTTAACATGCAGCATAAATCTATGCTCACGGAGGGAGTCAGTCAGGAGAGCAGGACATTACCATGCACGGGAGAATGCCTGGCAGCGAGCTATTATCTGTTGGCATCCAGTCATTATGGGGGGGGGGTCTTTTCCAAAAACACGTTAACAAGATGTCAAGAATCCACAAAAATAACATTACCTCCAAGTTCCCCTTTGTTAATCTGGAAATGATCACCGAGCTCTTGCTTAGGTTCACCCAGGAGTCCAGCCTGGGGAAGGGTGACCCTTCCTGTCTTCCTGTTGCACATCTCTCCCCAGCCAGTCTGGCTTCCTGCCAGGTTCTCCAAATCTCCCAGTGCTTGCCCCTGGACCTTTGCACCTGCTAAGCTCATTGTGGAGAATGCTCACCCCCCTTCTCTCCATCTGGTCGACTCCTACTATCGTTTGGGATCCCTCTTACGTATCCCGCTTCTCCAGTGAAATATTCTCCGATTCTACCAATCCCAGCCATGTCCTCCGAAGACCCTGTCGCTCTGCCCCTTATTTCCCTTCACAGCATTCATCAGAACGATAAGCATGTACCTATGTACATGATTATTGGTTTACGGCCTGTCTTTTGCTCTAAAATGTTGTTAGCATTGTGTCTCTTTACTGCTCTATCCCCAGAACCTATTTTGCCATGGAAGGTATTCAAGGATCCTCTCTCGAAACCCACCCTCTCTCACCCATACTGTGTATGCACACATGTGTACCTGTGTTGTGTGTGTGTAGGTTTTCTTAACTTCAGAACCATGACATTTGGTACTAGATAATTCTTTGCCATGGCGGAGTGTCCTGTGCATTGTCTAGTAGCATCTCTGGCATCCCTCTACCAACTTGACGCCAACAGCACATTCTCCAAGTCATGACAATCAATGACAATCACAGGCCCAAATGTCCTCTAGGTGATGAAATGCTTAAGAACCTTTGGTTGAGAACCACAGGTTACATATACACGTATGACACACACACACATATGTTTAAGTGTGTATATATGTACATAGACATTTATACACATACATGCACCCACATAGTATATACATATATCGACTTGAACACATGCATGTGTTTACTTGTTTATTATACACACTTTGTTTTGTTTTACTGCTGTATTTCCAACAGGTGCTGTATTTCCTCGTAGGTGCTCATAAAAACTTATTAAATGAATTTCAATATGAACCACCACCATCACCACTCCCAGGTGGGGTTGTGAGGATTAAATGAGATCATTTATGGATTGCAATTAACATAGTGCTTGGTATTAGTAACTGACCGATAAATGCTAATTCTCCTTTCCCCAGCTTCTCTCCCCTTCCCCTTACCTATCAGAGTCCCCTTTTATTATTTGACTTCTCATGGATCCCAGGTTTTGAAAGATTTTTCTTCCCCTAAACTGCTTAAATAACATATTCTTCTCCCCCGTGTCATGAACCTCCCTGTGAGGAATCCATTGTTGCGTTCAGTGGGAATACCCTGACCCAAGGTGTACCATGGGCCACCACTGCGATCCCAGAAATTTGTACAATGTTATCAACAGCAGTGAGATCTCTGATGGGTCTAAGAGAGCTAGTGTGACCATGGAGCTGATGGAATTCCAGCCCTAAACAAAGAAACTTGACATTTTTAGTTTGCCTGTGCCAGGTTATCAGGAATAAAATAATAATTATTGTTAAGCATTTTTTAAATTCCTGAAAAAAGACTCACAGCCCTCCCTGTGATTCCCATCACCCAGGACTTCCCCAAGGAACCCCAGTTTGAGAGCCATGGGCCTTGTGGTGGTGGTGGTGGGTCTTGGTGCCATTTTCTTGTGGAACACGGAGGAAGCATCTTTCAGGGTGCAACTACTTGATCACATTCCTTCCCTGCTCCCAGTAATGAGTTTTCGGGCTTGCTTTCAATGAAATGTGCTGTTTCCCCTCCTTCTTGGTGTCCATAATGGTCTTTATCATTAGGATGGAGTAGTCACTCCAGTCTGGCACACGCACTCTCGCTGTCATTATGATTTCCTTGTGGTGTGGGTATGTAGATGCACGAGTCGGCTGGCTGTGTGGATGGGAATAGTTAAGGGGACCTCCACAGACCTGGGGGAAAAAAGAGAAAAAGACAAGGAATGCAAATGGCACCAAATGAGTCTCTTTCCTGACAGCCTCTCCGGGCCATCGCGGAGAACAGGGAAGTACAACACAGCTGCGTTTGTCCTTCCTCATTGCTGTGGCTTTAATGAGAAAAGGAAACTAACTGATCCGGGGACATTCCTGTCATCTCCCAGCCTGGGAGCACCTTGGTGAGGTTTCTGGTGAACTCAGCTTGCCGGGGGAAGTGCTCTGCAAGGCTCCCCTCCAGGAGGCTCCGGCACAAAAGCTTCAGCCCAGACTTGCTCCGTGACTCTTCCTTCCTGCATGTCAGCTAGTGTCTCCAGCGCTGGGACCCCAGGGGAGGAGAGTCTCCAGTCTAGCCCCATCTCTTTCCTGCACCCTCTGTGCATGAGCACTAATCTCAAAGGCCCTGGGGGATGGAGAAGGAAAGCGAGGAACCCCAGAAGCCAGGGAGGAGGTGCCAATCAGTCCGCCGAATTCTGATTATCGTCAAAGGACTTTCTAGTTGTTACTGAATGAGTCACTGTCAATACACACCCTAGAAGGGGGTGAGATGCCATTTAACTATGACTTTATGTGTTATTGATTAGTTCAGTCTTACAGAAAGATGACCACAGGGCCCCTGGGTGGCTCAGTGGGTTAAAGCCTCTGCTTTCGGCTCAGGTCATGATCTCAGCGTCCTGGGATCGAGGCCCGCATCCGGCTCTCTGCTCAGCAGGGAGCCTGCTTCCCCCTCTCTCTCTCTGCCTGCCTCTCTGCCTCCTTGTGATCTCTCTCCCTCTGTGAAATAAATAAATAAATAAATAAATAAATAAATAAATAAATAATCTAAAAAAAAAAAAAAGAAAAAAGAAAGATGACCACAATCTCTGACCCTGACAACAGAAATCACTGGGTTAGAGTGTATTAGTCAGGATAGGCTCAGTTATGCCACAATGACAAATGATGTGAGGATCTCCCATAGCTTTCAAACAAGAGTTTATGTCTCACTTCTACTCCTGTCCAGCACAGCCATGCTATCTTCAGTCTGGGATCCAGGCTGGCAGAGCAGCTTCTGTCTAAGACACTGGCAGAAAAAAGAGAAAAGGGAAAATCACGTGCCAACTCTGAAAGCTTTTGCTCAGAGGTGACACCCATCAATTCTGTTCACATTTCATTGACTAGAGAAAGTCCCAAGGTCAAAGCCACCATCGTTGGGAGGAAAACATAATAACCCTCCCCCAGGAGGAGTTGTGAATATTTCTGAAAAATAGTAGTGTACCACTGTGGGCTTATAGTTTATAATTACAAAAACAAGCAAAAAAATGAACAAGTATGATTTATTCTCTTAATGGAATAGCATAAAGCCATGAAATGGATGCACAATCGCTGTACATGATGACATGGGGGAGTCTTAGAATTATAATGTTAAATGAAAAAAGCGTGTCACAGAAGACTATGTATGTTGTGATACCGTTTTTGAAAAGCTAAAAAAAAAAAGAGTGGGGCTAAACAATATGTGGTTAAGAATACATATTGATTCAAGATCTTTTTTAAAGAAAGGACTGATAATCCCCAAGCCCTCCTACAGCACTGACCCCTGATGGGGAAGGCAAGGATTTAGAGCAAGGGAGAGGCAAATAGATAACATTCTAATGATGCTAATTCACAGATGTTTACTTCATTATTAGGATTCATAAACTGCAGGGATATTGCTTATTTTTTCAATTTTTTTTATTTTGGTAAAATACACATAACATGAAAGTCGCCATCATAACCATTTCCATCACCACCATGCTTTCCAGGCTCCTTTTCATCTTGCAAAACTGAAACTCCATCCCCATGAAATGCTAACACCCTTACCCCAGCCCCTGGTAACCACCTATGTATATTATCGTCTGTGTATCAAATAGGACATAAGAGTTGATTTTTGAAGGGACGAGCAGGGGCTCTGGAAATAGATCTGGGTTCAAATCCCAATTCTAGGATTTGCTGACCTTGTGACCTCAGGGCCTGCCTAATCCTGTCTGCTGAGTGGGAATGATAAAAGCTGCCTCCCAGGATGTGTGGGAGGGTGATAGATGACAAGTAGAGAGCATTTAGCACAAGGCTAGACATATAGTCAATACTTAGAAATAAAGGGGGTGTAGATATTATATTGTAAGTGGTGATTGATTAATTAAGTGTTGAGTAAAGAATTGGCCCCAGGGCCATGCCCTTTCACAGCACTTAAATGGGCCAAGGCTGGCTTGGGCCTGTCCCCTGGGAGTGAGTGAGTGCTTCAAAGGAGCTGGGAGGGCAGGGCCCTGGCAGTCAGAGCAGGGTAAGTTCAGAGAGTCTCCAGCTCAGAGTGGAGAGAAGTGGTGCTTCCATGGGAAGTGGGACCACATAGAATGAATCCCAGAGTCTGACAACAACCAAGGGACAGGCTGTGCAACATTGTATGGGTTGGGTTAAGGGAGCCAGGTCTAGGCAGAGGCAGAAAATGATACAAAGGCATTGCTGGGGTCTGTTTAAAGGAGTCTGGTGGTCACCAATCCATTAGGATAATAGAACCATGTAGGTTAGCAAGCTGCCTTTCTGGTTGGAGAATCCCCAAAGGGTAGAGGATGTCCCTGTCCTCACTGCTGTCACCACTGTCCTCCCCAGGGGTCATGTGCAGGTGGTTCTCAGCCATGCCAGGGACTTCCCGGGTCTCTGCCTGAGTACATACTGTGGCCACAAAGCTCATTTGACCCACCCACCAGGAGCAGGGTCCAAAGGGCCTGAGAGATAACACCTCAGGAGTGACCTTGGGGCATGGCATCCAGGAATTGGAATGTAAACATGGCAGCTTCTTCACCCTTCCATGGAGACAGTGCTGGGTGTGTTCTACACAGTCTCCCGGAGGGCTGCAGAGGACTGACCCCAGTTGTCATAGCATTAACCCATCCCTTCCTCCCTTCTTGCTACCTGGGACCACATCCCAGAGAAACTTCTTATACCCACATCCTTGCCTCAGGCTCTGCTTTAGAGGGAAAACCAAAACTGAGATGGCTTCCAGGTCTGTTTTTTTTTCCAGAGTGATTTGGCACTCATTGTCTCCCTAGACAAAATTGCTATCCTATTAGAAACAGCTCTGACTCTGAAAAATCTGTACTCCCACCCTCCCCCAGCCCATGGGCCAAATCCAGCCCTTTCACTCCCCTCTGTACAGCCCACTGAACAAGAATATTTTTTAAATGGTTGGAAAAAATCAAAAGAAAAATAATATTTCATAAGTGAAGTTTATATGAAATTTAAATATCACTGTCCATAAATAAAATTTTATTGGAATATAGCTGTGCCCATTCACTTGCATATTGTCTAAGGCTACTTTTGCCCTATACTGTGAGTTGAGTAGTTGGGATAGAGACCATAGAGACTGTATGGCCTAAAATATTTGCTATATAGAGCTTTGCAAAAAAAGTTTGTCTTAACATGACAAATATGGAGACTATCAGACTGTCAGTAGTAACATAAGTGAAAAGCACCTTGTAGGTGAAAACCAAACTCTAGAATCAGAATCCAATTTGAGGTGCTTGGGGAAACTTGCCCTGGGAACCCATGGGGCTTCTCAGAACTTGCCAAACAATCACCTTTCCTTTTCCAGCTCAGCAAGTTTGGGTTTGGGGTAAGGAAGCCCAGCTTGGTCAGCTGGAATGCTCCACTCTGGAAACAGGCTGATCTGGGCAATTGAAATTTCTCTTTAATGGAAGATTAAGCAGGAAGTCCTTTTTGTATGGCCCCTTGGGAAAGATCTTCCAGTTGTGTGTGAAGCCTATTCTTCCTGATGCCTATTTCTCCTGATGGAGAAGTCCGTCTTGCAAATGTCACTGAAGCCCTTCATTACTCAAGGACGTGCTCAGTCCAGCAGTCGGACTGGCCATCAGTCCCCACCAATAGGAAATTTTGCCACAGAAAGTAAAGGCCAAAGAAATTGAATCTGCCATGACATCCCCTAAAAGCTGAAATGTTTTTCTTTTTCAAAAAAATTTCTCTTTTTTTGTCTTCCTACGTAAACAGAAACATCCCTTCCATTAAAAACATCCTCTCTTCTATTACTTGCTCTGAATTACCACCATGTTGTGACCCAGACCCTGTACCATCAATGATCTGAGAGTTGGACTTTATTCATTATCAGGTAAAAATATAAAGACATCCAGTAAAGCATAACTTGGAGCCAAACATCTGTATCCTTAGTACCTATAAATATAAAGCTTTAAAAAATTCCTGATATCAAATTGAAAACTTTTTCCCCTCTGTCACCTTCAAAAAATACAGAGAAGGGTAATTTTTAAAGGCATCTTATAGATGAGGATTCTCTGCATCAGAGTCACCTTGAGCATTCTTTCAATATAGAAACTTCCAGACCCCACAGCAGATCCACCATGGGTCTTCAGATGGGGCCCAGAAATCTGATGCACATGTGAGATTTAAAACCACCGGTTTAAAATTTTATGTACCTACATGGGAAAATGTCCATGGAATATTGTTGAATTTAATCAAACAATAAATAAATTAATATTAATTAATTAATTAATTTTAAAAGGCAGGATAGCCTGTGTAGTGCTATCTGGTTTCTGGAAAAATTCTATGTTGTCATCTGTTTGAGAAAAAAGCAAAAAAGCCAATAAAAGTTACAGAAAGGAAAGTGTGATTTTTATAGGTGATTTATCCTTTTTTCTTTTTTACTTCTCTGACTTGTTTGACTTTCATGCAATGAATAGATAGATAGACAGTAGATAGGTACTTTTAAAGTAAGAAAGCCATCCCTAATTAATTTCCTAGTTAGGGTGGGACGGAAGGAAGCATCCTGGTATTTGCAGTAATTGGGGTCTAACTGGGTGAGGTTTTATGGTGTCTCCTGCTCTTGGATCTGGCCCTGCCTGTGGGTTGATCAGAAGCCACTGGGGAGTGTGAAGAGAGTTTGGTGTTTGCTCCTGCCTTTGCCCTCTGGCTTCCCTGTAAAGGGTCTGTGAGCCCTGCAGACACCCAGAAGTAAGTGCTCTCTCAAGGTGGCAGGCATGTGGCGGCCCTGCTGTCACCTGTGCTTCCTCTGTGCTCTCATTCATGGCCTAAATGGAGTCTCAAGGTCCCCTGGGAGCCCAGGCGAGCACCTGCCACAAGCACTAAATCCTCCCGGAACTCCAGGGAGAAAACACTCCTGGCAGAAGAGAGTTCAGTCCCTGCCTGAGGCTTGCCTCTGTGTCATCTCTGATGACCCCGTATCTGGATGCCCTCCCCGCACCCTCATTATGGCCAGAGAGTCCTCTGTCTTTTAGAGGCATCTCTGTCTCTCTATTTCTTCCTATTCCCACCCCATACCCTACAATCCTGGATTGTTTGAAGGCTATCTTCCTCCACGACATTTCCAACATCCTACCCTCCCCGACAGCCCATAGGAGTCCACCTGCAGGCTTTTCCTATAGGCTCTGTGAAGAACAAAGTGGAAAGGGAGGTGCCAGAGGGCTGCAGGGAACCCCCAGGATGTGTCTCCAAAGCAGCCTTTATTTTTTTTAAAGATTTTATTTGTCAGAGAGAGAGAGAGAGAGAGAGAGAGAAAGAGAGTGCACAAGCAGGGGAAGTGGCAGGTAGAGGGAGAAGCACAGGAGCCTGATGTGGGGCTCGATCCCAGGACCCTGGGATCATGACCTGCGCCGAAGGCAGACACTTAACTGACTGAGCCACCCAGGCATCCCTTCAAAGCAGGCTTTTGGACTACCTTTGGTCTCTGCATCATCACCCACCATCTGTGTCCATGCTGAGGGTTAGATTTGTCTGGCCTCCTCAGGTGTGGGTAGATGAACCTAGGAACCTCCTGCCATTGGGCAGTGGGGTCTCCTGGCCATCTGATGGCCAGGGCCCAGGGCCAAATCATCTGACTCATCTTGTCTCCCCAGCACCCACACAGAAGGTTCCTAGAAGGAAGACAGGAAGGGAGGGAGGAAGAGGAAGGAAGGAATTATCGATCTGCCAAGATCATCCCTCATTCATGCATCTTTTCCACAAGTATTTATGAGTACCTACTATGTGCCAGACACTACTAGGTGCTAGAATGTAATAACGAACAAAGTTAGACTTATTCCCTACCTTGTGGGGCTGATAGTCTATAGGAGGAAGTCACCATAAGCAAATAAACCTTTAAAAAAAATAGAGAGAAATGGTCCCCATGACAAGAGCCACACAGGGAGGTTAGAGACCTTTTGACCTGGTGGGAGGATGGGTCGGGGGCTTCCCCGTGGAAGCAAAGACCTCACTGGTCATGGGAGGGTGCAGAGCACCTCCAAAGACCTCCGCCCTCCCTTCCTCCCTTCCCCTAACTTTACCTGACCCCACTCCTTCCCCTTGTGCTGTCACACCCACACCACTTTTCCTACAGAGACGGAGATGTCAGCAGCGGGCGGCAAAAGACAGAACTGGAAAAACCCTTTCCCTGGAGCTTTTTACACCACTTGGCCTAAGACCCCCATTCCAGGAGGCCAGAGAGGGTTGGAACTCCAAGTAGGGGCAGAAATAATCTGTCCCCTTGACACCGATGTTTAAGGTGCCAGAAGCCCCTTTCCCAAGGGAGGCACCCTCTGAACGGAAAAATCTCGCCGAAGCTTGGGAGCAGACAGCCTTGCTTACTGAGGTGTCTCAAAAATTGTGCAAATGACAAGCTCATTTTTAGCTGAAAAGAAGACACATCTGAAATATTGATGAGGCAGCCGGAGCCCAGCTCCAGCCCCAGCTCTGAAGGGAGGTGCTAAATAGTTGATGAAGAGTATAATTAACCAGCAGTTCTGGTTTCAAGCTAACTGCTCCCCATGCACCTTTCTCTGACCTGCCAGAGCACCGGGTGCCGCCACTCAAAGCATCAGCAGGGCAGGGCGTGAGGCAAATCGTAAACTTCCTGCCTTCCCTCTCCCGTGTCTCTTCCTCCCCGGCCCACAGCCTTCACCGCAGCCCCTCCTGCGACAGCATCAGTCACTGCCTTGGCAAACACTTATCCCTCTTCTCAGGAATGCTTTCTCCTTCTCTGTCACCTGAGCCACACCCACTCCCCGACTTGCCTCTTACCACCTGCGCGATGCCAGGAAATTTCCATAATCCCTTTGTGCCTTGGTTTGCTCATCTGTGAAATGGGGAAGTTTTCACAGTCACCACCGTGTAGGGTCCCTGGGAAGACTGGAGACATCAGTGGTGTCGAGGGTGTAGAGCATTGCGTGGTGCCTAATACTTGCTCTGTAGACCTCAGCTACTGCTGTGACGTGCCCTTCCCAGCCCAGCTCCAGTGTCATCTGAGCCCTCTTGGCCTCCCAGATGTCCCACTGCAGCCTGCGCTTACATAATTGCACTGTCTCTTACTTGCTGCTGTACAGTCCTTTCTAGACTCTGAGGTTCTCGAAGGCAGGGATGGCACCGTTCATCTCTGTATTCCCAGGGGCTGGAGTGGGGTACACAGTAGGTGCTGCATAAGTGGATGAGTGAGTCGATCTGCGCACAGATGTCTCCAGGGTCAAGAAATATTCCACACCTGTGACTGAGGCTGAAGAGGGCAAGTCTGTGGCCCTGCTGGGGGTGAGGTGGGTTGGCTTGTCCAGCCAGCATTCCCGTTCGCTGGAGCGGTGGCCACCCTCTGCCCTGGGGTGCCTTCCCCAGAGGCCCAGAGTCTAGGCCGGTAAATGCCAGGAGGCAGCCCACTCTGCCGCCAACATCTGGGCCGAGTTTTGGGAAGGGAGTCTCCCCTCCTTCCAGAATAGGGTTCTGCGAGCTGTCCTTGTGGCACACGCCCTTTGTCCTTCCTCTCCCTACCTCACCGGTGGCCTCTGCCACCATCCGGGCCTTTCTCCCTCCACCGGGACAGTGGGCGGCCCCGGAATCCCAGGAGCAGTCCTGGAGCTGTCTTTGGTTTTTTCCAGCGTTGGCCCCCACACTCCCGCCCCCAGTTTTCCCTGCCATGCCTTGCATGCTGGGCACACACTCCGGGCTCTGGGCAGCTTCGCCAGCCAGGAAGCGCAGACTGCCCTTGATTAGTATAAGCACCTCGCTTTCCTTGGCTGGGTCTGGAGCTGTCGCAGCCTAATTAGCAAAGCCGCCAGATCAGCAGGCCCTCTCATTAACACTGATCCCATCCCCGTGGCAGCTGCCGAAGTGCCCCCACAGGCCATCCCTCAGCAGTCACCCTCCAGGGCGCCCCAGGGCTCTGGGAGTGGGGGTGACAGCCAGAAAGGGCCATGCCATGCCCTTGTCACCAGCTGATGTGTGACCCAGCCAGGGGCTCATCTTCCTGGGGGGCAGGGCTTTGGCTGGGGGGCCTCCTGAAGTTCACTGGAAGCCTAGGGTCCCAAGTCTTTCCAGCCCTTCATTATACAGTAACTGTGCGCCAAGTACTCCAAGACAAGGTACCCGGCATTGGAAAGTTGTCTTTTCATGGATCGGGCCACCCTGTTCTCCGGCCCGGACCACTGCCACAACCCCATCACAGTCAGCCCTAGGAGTCTAGTTAGGTCAGTTCAGAGCTCCCGGGGCCAGAGAATAAGAGAAAGTGAAAGGGAAAAAGGGGGGTGGCTGCTTTGGTTTACGCAGTCTGAAGGGCTTCTCAGAGGAGGTGGCATTTGAGCTAAGACTTGAATGACAGGAAAACGTTGGCCTGGCAGTGATCCGGAGGGAGGGCATTCAGGAGAAGGGACAGCAAGTGCAAATGAGAAAGAAGCCAGCTTCCTTCTACAAGAGGAAGGAGGCCAGCATTCAGGGAGTGTGGTAAGGCACTGGGATCCTGAGGACTGAGGCAGGAGGGAAGAACTAATGTCGTGAACAAATGAATGAGTACGTGCTGTCAGCATGGAAAGCTGGGATCTGGGGTAGTCAGGGAATCTTTCTAGAAGACACAGGGCTTTGCTTTCACTCCTCCATCATAGAAGCAGACCCTGTGCAGTGGGAGAGAAGGGGGAGACCCTCGGAGGGTAGCAGGTGGCTTCAGACAGACTCCACGTTGCTCACCCATGACAGAACCCTCTGCTGTTATGTCACAGGTCACAGTTAATGGCCAGATGCCAAGCATCTGACATACCAAAATTTCTGACCCGCACAACAACCCTACCATGGGATACTTTATTTGTCTCCATTTCTTAAAAAAAAAAAAATTATTAGAGAGAGAGAGAGAGCAAGCACAAGTAAGGGGGCAGCAGAGGGAAGGGGAGAAGCAGACTCTCTGCTAAGCAGGGAGCCTAACTGGGGGCCGATCCCAGGACCCCTGAGATCACCACCCAAGCCAAAGGCAGATGCTCAACTGACTGAGCCACCCAGGCGCCCTAGTTGTCTCCATTTTACAGTGAAGAAACTGAGGCACAGAGAAGTGAAATCAGTTGGTGGAGCCAGGTGTTGAACCTAGGCAGTCTGAGCCCATGCGTGGCCCTAGTTATTGTGGAGTTTGACTTTGTACTTAATTACAGAGCCACTGTGCTGCATGACTGGCAGCCCAAATTCCTGCCAAAAGCCATGCATGCATCCCTGGAAAAAACCTGTTCCCAGGCACTCAGAAGCTCTTACCCCCCATGCCCACTGTTTGGGAGTCCCAATTGGCTCTCTGGAGTGCACTTCTGAAGTAGACATCTGTCACTCATTTGGCCCACATGGCATGCAAACGTCCTTTCTGTGCTTGAAGAAGCCCCAAGTACCTTAAGGAAGAATCTGTTCCCCTCCTTCATGTTCAAAGTACTGGCTCCTTGTTTTCCCAGCCTCCTTTGCAGCTCAGGATTTGCCGTGTGACCTAGTTTCCACCAATCAGATACACCCATCTCACCCTTGCACTGGAAGCCAGTGACCCAAAGAGGCAAGAAATGCAAATTGTTCAGTTCAGTTTCCCAAGACTGTGGTGGCAGCACCCATGGGGCCATTGTGGATAGTGGCGGTAGGCAAGACAGAGTGTCTGTGCCCAACAGAGGAGCCTGGCCAGCTTGCTTTGGGCCATTGTTCCTGCTTTCACGTGCTCCAAGGTTGTCTCTCCCACCCTCCAGGAGATGTGCGAACTGGCCAGGAAAATACACCTTTTCTGCTTGAATTAGCCAAAACCAGTTTCTGTTGCTTGCAACCAACAGTTCTAACTGGCATTAGGTTGCATCGGGTCATCCAAGAATGGAATTCTGGTGGTGGGAGGCAAGCTAGGACTGTACCAAGCAGATACAGTGACAGCCTCAAAACTCCCAGCGCTGGGACAGAGAGCTTCTCATTTCTGAGACCAAGAGGGGGACTTTGGGAGGTATTTCTGAGTATCTGAGACTGCCTGGCTTCCTGTGGCCCCACCGATTTCCTCGTAATCTGGATTCTAGACAGAGAAAAGCAAGAACTTAACCTTGAAAGCTAGGTAGCGTGGTGGGAAAATAAAGGTTTACAGAGAGACATGGGTTTGGGTCCTGGACCCAATTCCTGGCACTCCCTTAACCTCTCGGGGCCTCCGCTTCCTCTTACATAAAAGAGGGCTTAGCAGTTTCAATGCTTTCGTCTGTACCAACTCAACATCCCAATCCGACTGGCATTAAAAAATAAAGATGTTTATTAAGTCATGACTCTGCCCTTGAAGATGTAGGTCAACTTGATCCAAAGCTCCATCTCCATTCTTGGTGATTTCTCTTGGCTCTGCCCTTCTCCGGGTTCAGCTCCCTCAGCTGGATGTCAGCCAGCTGCTGAAGTTCTGATGCCACATCTGCTCACAATAACATCAGAGAAAGACAGGCATTGTTCGGTCTTCCACAGAATCTGGACAAACTTCCCGGCTCAGGCATGGCAAACCATTGCGCCCCTCTCATTGGTTCAAACTGGGTCACATGCCCATTCTCCAACCAATAGCCGTCACTAAGGGAAGGCCACGTGCTGATTGGCTTAGGCCCGAACTCCCAAACCAATCCCTGGCAAGAGTTATGAGAATATCATGATTGGCTCAGCCGGCGGTTGTCAGACTTTCGTTCTCCCGAACCCTCCGTGCACGTTTAAAACCTAGAGAGGTCTCCCACAAGCTATTGTTTCTATGGCTTCTGTTTATCCATGTTCCCATTTAAAAATTAAAACTGAAAAAGATTAAATATTCATTCATTTTAAAAATAACAATAAACCCATTACATGTGCTAATATAAATAACATCTATGAATAACTGTACTTTCCAAAGCAAAAAAAAAAAAAAAAGTTATTGAAACGAGTGGCATTGTTTTACACTTTTGCAAATTCTCTTTAAAACCGGGCTCCAGGGCAGCTGGGTGGCTCAGTGGGTTAGGCCTCTGCCTTCGGCTCAGGTCATAATCTCAGGGTCTTGGGATCGAGCCCCGCATGGGGCTCTCTGCTTGGCGAAGAGCCTGCTTCCCCCTCACTTTCTGCCTGCCTCTCTGCCTACTTGTGATCTCTCTCTCAGTCAGAAAAATAAATAAAATCTTAAAAATAAATAAATAAATAAAACCTGGCTCCACAGAAGACAGCAGGTTTCTCCTACCTGTACTGCTTCTGCACTCAGGCCATTGCAGTAGTATGTGGTGTGGGTTGTAGTTTATGAAGATAGTCCAGTCTCCTGCAGATACGTGGTTTGGGAAGTGGGGGCCTCACAGACTTCTGGGAAGGGCCTCAGGGACCCCAGCAGTCCTTGGAAGGCAGTGTGAGAACCACTTGCTTAAGCTAACCAGGGCTCATCCCCGGAGCTGGCCAAGGTCAGATCCACTGGGGGGGGGGGTTGCACAGGTATTGAGGAGAGCCCCCACAATGTCCAGTCCACGGAGACGGTAATCGCCCCTACTCCATTGGGTTGTTAAGAGAGAATTAAAGGAGATAACGTATGTAAAGCCCTTGACATGGGGCTTGATAAATGGTGCCTGGGCGTGAGGAAGGACCAGGTGAGCACGGGTAAAAGCAAGGATTCATTACTCAGATGAACTGACCTCTCAGTCCCCTTCCCCAGGGTCCTCCACCCACACGCATTCCATTATGCCACTCTTGCTACATCTCCGAAAGCAAAGGCATACCATGATCATTGCTGCAGAAAGGAAAATGGGGCTGTTACTCTACGGAGGAGAAGAATCCGCCGAAGCCATCAAACTCGAACAGTTGAGTTTCCCTGAGCCGGCACAAGTCGGGGATCAGGGTGAGCCTCACATTTGCTGGTGGTCCCTCACAAGGACAGAACTGGGCCCTTTCTCAGGAGTGCCCGTGCAGCTAGAGTAAGCTGCAGTGCAGGGTCCGGAAGCCAAAGCAAAGCATCCTGTGTCAGCACTGGTCAGCAGGTGGAAGCTGGGGACAGGAGATGGCGCCGGGAATTCAGAGTAGGACAGTGGAGAGCAGACAAGGCCTTGGTGATTTGGTAGAAGGAGCAAGGAATTTCAGGCCGAAGTCAGAAGCTCGCACTTGCAGGGAATGGCTGGGGCATGTGCATGCACGCACGGGCGCACGTGCGGAGCTGAGCAGGTGCGGAGCTGAGCAGGTCCTTATACGACAAAGTCCCTTGCACAGAAAGGAAAAGGAAGGCGACGGTGTGATAGGCTGGCCGTGACACAGCTTGCAGAATGATCACAGTGTCAAAACAGGGTAGGGTCTGGGACCCCAGCCCTGAGTACACTACATGTCCTGATGAGTCTATGACTATTGGTTGGACGAATAACCCTGCATCCCTGCCCCTAAGAAGCATCAAAATATCCCAGAACTTCTGATGCCTCAGCATCCTGATTGCATCTCCCAGACTCCCCCTCCCTCCCAGGAGCGATGCAAAAATCCTCCAGCTGACAATGAGTTTGGATTTGGGGCTGCAAACACCTGCTTCCCTCTGAAGGCAGTGCAGACCAGGAGGTGCTGATTCTGTCCCCAGCCCCTCACTAGGCTGACGTGTCATTGACAGCTTGTCACTTTCTTTCTTGGAGACTCAGGTCTCCGAGCTCTGGGTGGATAGCGTCATCAGAGGGGGCACCTGAGAATATGTGCTGAATGAGGGGCTCGGGGTCCCAACCACAAGGAGCATGGAATGTTCCACTAGGACAGGTTTGCAGGGAGACAGCTTGCCAGCTGAGGTTCAGGGCACCTGGAGACTTTGGGCCGTGGCCACCCCTGGTGATGTGTCCCCTCTGGCCTTTCGTAGAGCCCCTCGATCTCAGGGAACCTCCCGATGATTGCTGGCCTCTGATCTGATGTAGGTCAAAGCCTTCTGGCTGGGTTTTAAGGGACCTGCTGCCAGCAGCTAAGGCCTGGGAACTTAGATCTGGGCCATGAGGAGAGATTTGCAGGAAAGAAGTCATTTTCAGTCCCGGGCTCAATCTCCTTTTTCCAAATGTGAGGTCGGGGAGGCAAAGAGGAAGGGAATGAATGGTTATCAAGCACATGTGATATGTCAAGCCTCTGTTAGCCTCTTGAACTACATACGTGACTTTCTTTCCATAGGGTAAGTATCCGTGTCCCAAGAAATTTGAGAGAGAGGTGTAGCATTTTGGGCAAGATCCTGAGTGCAGGCTTTGAGTCCCCCTCTCCCCTGCATCCCCCTCCCCTCTTCTCCCTGCTTTCCACTCCTCCTTCACCTCCTGTCTTGTCTCCGTCCTTCCCCCATCCCCTCTTTCCCAACCCTCCTCTTCCTCTGGGTCCCTGGAAGGTACCCAAGACTCCACAACCACCTCTGCACCCTCGGGGGATATGAGCAGCCCTCTTAAGAAGCAATGTCCTCATTTCACTCTCCCTTTGTGACCCTGGACTTCCGCCCCGGCCATTCAGGGTGGCAGGCCTCTCCCCTCTGCCAACAAAAGCCAGCCATAATCCTGCCTTCCTGCCCGCCCCCTCCATCCTCCAAAGTAATGTCTTTCCTCCCTCATTCTTCTTCCACTGCTCCAGGCCTGTGGCTGCTTTCACAGCAGGCCCATGGGATTTGGGCCAAGGTTGCCAGGAAGGACGGGGCGGAGCCTGCTGACCTGCACGCCCCTGGGGTTCTCCGTTGTTTGCGAGCCCCAGTGGCTGCACCTGCGAGCCCCTCACCGAGCACCCCGGCGTGGGGTCTGTGACGATGTGGTGGCCGCTGAGAGGACGGAGGCTCCTGCCCGCACCCCAGAACTGCTTCTTAGGGGGCCGTCATGACCTACCCTGGAGCTCTGCTTTGAGTTCCCCTGGGAGAGATCTTGCACTTCGCAGATGCTTATGCGGAGAGGGGAGAGCTCTGGCTCTGCAGTCAGCTCTGCCACTTGGCATGAGTTGAAGCCAGTCAGGGCCTCCACTTCACCATCTGCAAAATGGGTACAAGAGTAGTAACTACCTTGTAGTGTCATTGGGAGAGTTGCCTGGGAAGAGCTTAGGCACTGGGTCTGGCTCCTAGGGAGGGCCTAGCAGGTGGGCACAGCTGCTACTGTGCTGAAGTCTGTCTGGCTTCTTCCGTTGCCTGGAAATGGGAAGTCACGGGAAGGAGAGGGCTGCTGGCATGGTTAGTCCAGGGAAGAAAATCTCCTTACCCAGACCACCATGATTCCAGGGTTGGATATAATGCCCGTGGGCACCTGGGTGGCTCAGTTGGTTTAGCATCTGTCTTCAGCTCAGGTCATGAACCCAGGGTCCTGGAATGGAGTCCTGCATCGGGCTCCCTGCTCAGCAGTGAGTCTGCTTCTCCCTCTACCCCTCTCCCCTGCTTGTGATATCTCTCTCTCATGCTCCATGCTCTCTTTCTCTCTCAAATAAATAAATAAATAAATAAACAAATAAATAAATAAAATCTTGAAAAAAAACCCAATGCCCGCTAGAGTATGCTGTGCAAACTGTCCACAGATTTATTCATTCAGCCAATGATGAGTCTCTGCTGTGTGCCAGGCACTGTTCGAAGGGCCAGGATTCAGTGGTGACGAGACACAGATGGCCTGTGTCCTCCACGGGCTTATTTTATGGTAGAGAAAGACAATCAATGAGCATCGAACAGATGATCTTGAGGTGCATACATGCTATGGGAAAAAGAAAGTGTGGTAGTCAGTTTGGGGCCAAAGTGAAGGAGGGGCTGCTTCAGGTGGGGAGGGGGGCAAGCCCCTCGAGAGAGGTGGCATCTGAGACCTGAACGGGGAGAAGGACCTGGGTGTAGATGGGACGCGGCAAGAGCCCTCTGAGCAGGAGGCGCGGCACGTGTCAAGGCCCTGAGGTGGGAAGCAGCTTGGCTTAGTCACAAGAGAATGAGGCCTGTGGAAATTAGTGAATCACATCAAAGCAGGGAAGGATGGGGCTTGGGGGCCCAGGCAGTGGATAGACCATGCTATTTATGCCACAGTCGGGACTGCAGAGTTTGTCCAAAGGACAACCAGAAGTCAGTGGCGAGTTCTGGGCAGGGGCACCACGTGGTCCGATGGGCTATATGTCTGGCTTTTGGGTGGAGTCTGGATAGAAAAGGAGCAAGATGAAGAAAAGTAAAAAAATAAAAATAAAAAGAAAGAAAAGGAGTGAGATGGTGGCAGGGAGGCCACCAAGAAGTTCTTGCCATGGTCCCAGAGAAAGAGGGGCTTGGCTCAGCCCAGGACTGCGGCAGTTGGCATGGTAAGAAGCCGTTGGATTCAAGATACATTTGGAGGTGAAGCCAGGAAGACCTGCTAGTGGGTGGGTCCATCCAGGTCACACCCCAAGAAGAGCCACCGTGGGAGAAGCTCCCCAGCACCCCAGTGTCCAAGATCAAGGCTCAAAGGACTGTTAAAGCTATGTCCCTGTACCTGCCTCTCTGGGGTAACAAGGGTTCAGCCCGTCTGTCTCATCAAAGCCGAGAGTCAGCACCAGCATATTTGAGGGGATGAGAGTGATGTGCTGAGTTATGGGGACGTGGCTCTGAACCAGTGAACCCCCCTCTTCGGGGTGCTGGGAGGGTCTCCAATGGCGGCAGGCTCTCTCCACTGATGAAAATGGTAAAGACAATGCACGCAGGTGCATAGCATAGGCATACAGCAAGGCACTCATCTGCCGAGCTGGATAGGGACGCAGGGCCCCAGCAAAGCGTGCAGTGCCTGGAAAGCCTGTCCTAACAGACTTACAGTGTGCCCGTAACATCGCTGCCTACTCGAGGAAGCTGTGGGCAAACAGGGACTGGGCACCTGCTTTGATGGACGTAAGTCTCTATCGGCTAGGAAACCCGTGGTTTGGAGAACTGCAATTTTTATCTTCCGTTTTATTTCCAAGGGAATCCAAATATGCAGCTAGAGCCAGAAAATACAGGTCCTTTTAAAAGCCAGCTTTATAGACATTCTGGAAAATGGCATCAAGCCCAGGTTAATGCAGTGAACGTTCTTAGAGAAAACTCAGCGAGAGGAGGGGGAGCCAGCGCGCCCGCCCACGGGGAATGGAGGGCGTGGGCAGGTCAGGCTGGGAACGCGAAATGTCCTGTTGTTTGTTGTTGGTTTGGAAATCAAAGCGATTATCCTATTTGCTCCTACCCTCCCCTCTGCTTTTTTCCTACCGTGGTCTCTCAGGTCACCTGGTAGGATGGCAGGTATAGGAGATGCAAGGAAAAGAAAAAAATAAGTAAATGCTAATAACCCCTCCACGCCTGTGAACTCCAACACAGGATCCAGACCAAGCTTTGCAAGGAAAGAGGCCAGGAAGTTAAGTTTTGTTTGGTGGCTCTGGGGCTGCCTGAGCATTGGCCACCAGTGCAGATTTCCTTTTCGTCCCAACCCTTCAGGCCTTGGCAGCTGAGGGGGGGTGGGGGGCTCCCTTCTCTCTGCCAGGGGGGCTCCTCTTTCCGCTACCCAGGGCAGACTTCGCCTGGGCCCTCCGGGGACCGGAGGTCAGGACTGCTCTTCCCGGGCGCACTCCCCAGATGGGCAGAGGATGAAAGTGGAAGGCTGAGTCCTGCTTTGTTGTCCTTTGTGGCTAAAGATAGAGATGTGCCAGCGTGATGTGTGACTCTATTTGCTGGGCTGAGAGGGAAGCTCACTGCCCTCTCCCTGGGTACAAGCTTGGTAAAAAGTTGCTTTGTTTGAAAATCAGTTTTGAAACATTACACTGGAGACAAAATGTAAGTTAAACATCATGATCCCATTTATCTACTATTAGGAGGTAACATTTATTGAATGCTTACTCTGTGGCAGGTGCTGTGCTAAGTGCTTTACAGGTACTTAATCCAATGAGGGAGGCAGCATTATCGTCCCACTTTACAGGTGGGAAACTAAAGTCCTGGGGTGTTAAGCAATGTGCTGAAGGTTGTACAGGTAGGGTCGGATTCTTGTTGTAATCTCCCCGTCTTTTCCAGTGCCTGCCGTCCAGGGACCGCATGTCCTAGTGGAGGGCAGGCGGGTTGGCTGGTTGGTGAGTTGGGTGATGAACTCATTGGACTGGTTAAGCAGCAAGATTGGGAGGGGCCCCAGCCTTGTCAGCAGACCCAGGTTCCAACCACAATGCAGCCACTTCTGAACCGTGCGGCCTTGTGGAAATGACTTCCCCTCTCCGTGGGTCCTTGGGAGAGGGACCTAGGAATTGCCTCCTACTGTTTGGGTTTTGGATTGAGGAGATAAATGCATCTAAAGGCCCGGTACATTGTGGGTACTTAATAACGGGTGCTATGATGCAGAGTTCCAGCTGGGAGGACAGCTTTGCAACCCGGTTCCAAACACAAGGGCCACGTGGACGTGGGTTTGCAGGATTCGGGAAGTCCCCGCCCACTTCAGGCAACGGCATAGAGAGGTCTGTGTGCTGCATGTCAGATTTCCTCCTGAAAAAGAGGCTGCCTGGGTCCCTCTGGATGCAGATGAAGTTGTTTCCCACCCAGCCCGAGATGTGGGCATCTTCCTGCCGCTGTCTCCGTCTCCAAAGCTGGCTGCTCCCCACGGGGCAGAAAATGCACTTTGAGCAGAAAAACCCCTGCTGGCTCATCTTACGGCCACCTGCAAAATGGGAGCACATAGCAAGGCCCCCGCATTGCAGCTAGGAAGGTCCCACGCGGGCCTATATCCAGGAAATCCTCCAAGGGTTTGCTAACCAAATATGAACAGTAAGGATAAACTGAACACTTCATGCAAATGCTTAATAAGACAACAACACACCACGTGAATCCAATGTGCCATTAACTACCCAGGGGAAAGTGGATATGAACAGAGGACAATTTTTTTTAAGATTTTATTTATTTATTTGAAAGAGAGAGAGAGATCACAAGTAGGCAGAGAGGCAGGCAGAGAGAGAGGGGGAAGCAGGCTCCCTGCTGAGCAGGCAGCCCGATGCGGGGCTCGATCCCAGGACCCTGAGATCATGACCTGAGCCAAAGGCAGAGGCTTTAACCCACTGAGCCACCCAGGCACCCCCTACAGTGGACAATTTAACAGTTTAACAGGATATGTAGGGAAGTATACAGTTTTTTTTCCTCTTTTTACTCTGTCTTCCCTGAGCAGGCTGACCTTCCTAATTGCTTCACTAAAAGTGGATGTTAAAATTTGTTTTCATTCCGTGACTTAGTTGGTAGTGGGGGGACAGGAGCAGGACACCCAGGCATGTGCGACGTAGTAAAGGAAAGCCATGTGGACCAACGGAACAGACTTGAGAGTCCAGAAATAAACCCATGCATATATGGTTAACTAATATTTGACAAGGGAGCCAAGGATAGTCAATGGGGAAAGATAGCATCTTTGATAAATGATACTGGGAAAAGTGGATATTCACATGGAAAAAAAGACACTGGACTCCTATCTTAACACCACTCACAAAAATTAACTCAAAATGGGTTAAGGATGCAAATGTAAGACCCCAAATCATAAAACCCTTAGAAAAAAACATAGGGGGGAAACTCCACAATGTTGGTCTCGGAGATGATTTTTTTAGGTATGACACCAAAAGCATGAGTAAGAGAAGCAAAAATCAACACATGGGACTAAATCAAACTGAACTCAAATGCTTCTGTACAGCAAAAGAAACAGCCAACAAAATGAAAAGGCAACCTACAGAGTGGGAGAAAATATTTGCAAACCATATAGCTGATAAGGGTCTAAGATCCAAAATATGTAAGGAACTCAGACAATTCAGTATAAAAAAAATCCATTTAAGAAATGGGCAGAGGAACTGAATAGACATTTTTCCAAAGAAGACGTACAAATGACCAAGTACATGAAGAGGTGCTCAACATCACTCATCACCAGGGAAATGGAAATCAACACCATAGTGAGATATCACTTCACACTTGTGAGAATGGCTGGTATCAAAAAGACAAGAAATAACAAATGTTGGTGAGAATGTGGAGAAAGGGGAATCCTCACGCACTGCCTGGTGGGAATGCAAAGTGGTGCAGCCAAACGGTATGGAGGTTCCTCAAAAAAATTCAGTACAGAATTACCCTATGGTCCAGCAATAGCACTTCTGCGTATTTATCAAAATATCGAATACCGAAATAATGAAAACACTCACTCAAAAAGAGACCTGCACACCCATGTTCACTGCAGCATTATTTGCAAGAATCAAGACATGAAAACAACCTAAGTGTCCATCAGTGGTTGAGTGAATAATAATAATGTGATACACACACACACACACACACACACACCATGGAATATAACACAGCCATAAAAAATAAGGAAACTCTGACATTTGCCACAACATAGATGAACCTAGAGGACATTATGCTAAGGGAAGTAAACCTTCAGAGAAAGACAAATACCATATGGTGTCACTCATATGTGGAATCTGAAAAAAAAGACTCACCGAATGATGAGACTGTTGGGCGCCAGAGGCTGAGGCATGGAGGAAATGGGGAGCTACTGGTTAAAGGGCATAAACTTCCAAATATTTCTTTTAAGATTTTATTTATTTATTTATTTGACAGCGAGAGACACAGCAAGAGAGGGAACACAAACAGGGGGAGTGGGAGAGGGAGAAGCAGGCTTCCCGCTGAGCAGGGAGCCTGATGCGGGGCTCCATCCCCGGACCCTGGGATCATGACCTGAGCCGAAGGCAGACACTTAATGACTGAGCCACCCAGATGCCCCTATGAACTTCCAATTATAAGAGGAATAAGCCCTGAGGACCTAATGCACAGTATGATGGTTGTTAACAATATCGTATTCTATCCGTGAAGTTGCTGAGCAAGTAGGTTTTCCCTGTTCTCACCGCCACCACCCCAAAATGGTAATTAAGTGAAGGATGTGTTATCTGACCTTAGCGTGGTAAACATTTCACAGTATACACATGTATCAAGTCATCACATGATACACCTTCACGTCACATGGGGCTACAGGTGAATTTTATCTCAGTAAAGCTAGGGGTGGAGGGAGAAAGAAGAGAGTGATGGCGTGGCTGGTGACCTGGGGGAGGTAGCCTCATGCCACCCAGGTGTCCCGAGTTCATTATAGCATCTGGCTATTTTGACGTCCATCCCATAAAAAGAAAATCTTTAAACGGGCACGCTTCTCTGTTTTTCAGTATCGCGGAACAGAACAACTGATTTTTTTTAAAGCGCACATGATCAGTTGAAACAAACACGTTAATTCTTAAAATTAAAAATCATCGTTTTCAGTCTTACTAGTGATCTCATATTTTCCTAGAGGACAAGCTGGCGACCCTAGATTGGGGTTAGGTGGCAGTGGAATGATCCCAGGCTGGCCTTGGTTGGAGTCACTGGCTATGCATCCCTCTTCCGAAGATCTGCGGGGAGGGAGCCTCTCTGAAGCCGTGTACTTATAGGTCAGATTGAAGTATTCGACTTGGCAGTCTCCCTACTGATGGGTCAACACTCTCCCCTCCCCTTGTCCCCCGCTGCTGGCATGATGACTAAAGGCCAAGAGGAGTAAAATGAAGTCCCCGCCCCTGGAAGGCATCCTGTCCATGGAGGAAGAATGGCCTCCAGGATGTGCCATGAGACTTCACTCAGCGGATGGCACTCACCAGCGCGTGGTCCCTGGACCGACAGCATGTGCATCTCCCAGGAGCTTCTTGTTGGAAAAGCAGAACCTTACACCCCACCCCAGAATCTGCCTTCCAACAAGGTCCCCAGGAGATGCACGTGTCCGGTCCAGACTGAGAAGTGCTGTCAGATGATGCCCTCGTACCCCAAGAGGGCCAGCTGCATTGGGAAAAATGCACTGGGTACAAAGAGGAAGGCGTTTGGGGTGGCTGGTGGCTCAGTCGGTTCAGTGTATGCCTTCGGCTCAGGTCATGGTCTCAGGGGGTCCTGGGATGGAGCCCCGTGTCGAGTTCCCTGCACAGTGGGAAGTCTGCTTCTCCCTCTCCCTCTGCCCCTCTCCTCTGCTTGTGTCCTGTCTCTCTCTCTCTCTCTCTCAAAAAAAAAAAATCTTTAAAAAATAGAAGGCATGATTACTCTGCCCGGGCATGTCCCAAACCACTTCTGGAAAAAAGTGTCCTCTGAGCTGGGTCAAAAGGGGTAGAAGGAAGGGGTTGAAAGGAGGCAGAAAGAAGGTGTCTCCAGACACTTGGCTCAGCTGTCTCTCCCCTGAAGTGGGGAGCACCATCCCTGTACCCCCATGTCTCCCCAGTGCCCACCTGCCCCCTACAGAACTTCTCGGGTGCCATTTTCACCAGAGCCGTGGACTGAACTTGGCTCCACCAACCTGCACCGGGCTTCTGTGTGAAACGTCACAGCTGCTGCACTCTGTGCCAGCGTCGCACCTTACCTGCTTATTTCGTTTGTTCTAAGGACAGTTCTTGCAGAAGATTCTAGAGAGGCAGAGTAGCAGAAGGGCTAAGAGAGCGTGTCCACTGGAGCCACACTGCCTAGGTTCAAATCCTACCTCATTACCTACTAGGAGCATCCTTAGAAAAGTTAGAGCTCATCTGCTGGCCCGTACCTGGGCGTTGCCTCTTCTGGAAGATGAAACCCATGACAGTAGGTACTTCCTAGGATTGCTGTGAGGATTACCTACATCACGTACAGTTTGCTGCCTTGGCACATGGTAAGTTCTCGAGGTGATGGTCGTTATTACTCTTATTCTCCCCATTGAACAGATGAGGAGACCAAGGCTCTAAGAATTTAAAGTGACTTCTCCGGGGTCACAGTTCTACCCTGCTACCTTTGCAAGGATCCCCCACGGGCTCTGCCCTCTGTGTCCCACTTAGCCGGACTTGGAGAGTCCTTACACTTTGCGCCTCCAGTCTCCTCCAAAAGCAGGCCCTCACGTTCCAGCCAGTTTCCCTTCCAACCAACAGAAATCATCTCATCTCAGGTTTATGCTCCTGAGCCTGTTGCTTCCACCACACCTCTGCCCGGGCTCCTTCCTCCGTCTGGAATCCCACCTCCCCGTCTCTGTCTTTCCTCATTGCCCCTTCCAGAACCGGGCCTCAGGAACACCCGCGCCTCTGGGGATGGACCCAACTGGAGGAGCCCCTTCCCCTGCGTTCCCCTCCCTCCTCGGGGGGCCCCCCCTTGCTCGCCTGGAGGCCCAGGGCTGTGTTTTGCACATCTTCGCTTTTTCCCACTTTCCTAACACAATGCTCAGTATGCAGTCAGTGCATCATAAATGCATAGTGAATGAATGCCAGGCTCTCGCCTCATTCAGGCCAGTTAGCTCCTGGTTTCCAGGGGGCCTCTGGGTTGTCCGTGGCCTGTGGATCTCTCTCTCTCTCTCTCTCTCTCTCTCTCTCTCTCTCTCTCTCTGCTCCAGCCCTTCTAACATTCCTGTGCAACCCTCACTCACGAGTGACTGCCGACGGGGGTGACCCTCCCTCTCAGGATCCGGTTCCTGGCCTGGGAGCTCTTGGTGTGTCTTGACTCTGCTCAGGGATTCCCGAGCTCACATTTGAGTCTGGATAATTCCTTGTGCCTCTTGTGCGCTGTAGGGTGTCTAACAGCGTCCCTGGCCTCTACCCACCAGATGCCGGAAGCAGCCTCCCTCCCCAGTTGTGACAACCAGAAATGTCTCCATACAAATGTCCCTGGGGGGACAATTGTGCCCCCAGGATGAGAACCACTGGTGACAAGGATGAGAGGGGTAACTTCACGAGAGGCAACAGAGAGGCCTCGGGAATCCCCAAGCCTGTATGCGGGGAGGTCACATGGACGAGGAAAGGTGTCTGAGCGTCATGAACGAGAGGGAGTGTACCTAGCTCCCGCCAGTCACTGCCCGGGGGAAATGTGGTCCAGCTTGGGCCAGACCTTGAGACTCTTCAAGAGAGACCAGAACTCCTGTCTTTTATGTGAAATCCCCTGATTTTTAAATGTTGGCAGCTAATGTGAATTTTTTTTTAAGACGCTGTGGGAAAAACAAAACATGTCTGTGAGCCAAATGTGGGCTGCTGGCTGCCAGTTTTGCCAACTTTCCTGTAGACCGAGCTTCATTCTGGAATCTTCAGGAGGCTCAGCCACCCCCGAGCCCGCAGGGCCCTCCTCTCTCTGCCATGGTTTATGTCTTAGGTACTGTGCACCACCACACACCAAGTCTCTGGACCACACACACTCTCTGCTGCCCACGTGGGCCACTCCACCCCCTCTGAAGTCCAGTTTCAAGAAGCTGGAAGGTTCTAGATTCCTGAGGAAGAGAGAAAATGGGAAGTACTCCATAAAAGGGCTCAAGAAGCCTGAACTCTGCTGACTCTGGCACCGGTGTGCTGTGTGACCTTAGGCAATCACTCCCCACTCTCTGGGGTTCTGCTGCCTCCTGTCCAGTGTTTGTAGAATGAATTAAGAGAAGGGAGGTTGAGTGAATGCTCTCTGTTCTTGGGACTTGAACGAGTATTTCCCCTTGGCAGTTTGGAGTCCCAGCCCCGACTGGCTTGCCCAGGGCCCTGGGCGGCATCTTTGTCCTCTTGCTGACCTGGGCAGGGGCGAGCTGGCTGCACCTCCCAGCTCAGGTGTCCTGCACCTCAGAGCAGAGTCTGGGTCGTCTCTGATGGGCTGTCTGCTCTGCACAATTAGCTTACTGCTGCTGGAGGCTGCTCCGGGGGTGGAACCTATCTTCCTGTCCCTGGGAAGGGTCAGACCGTTGCCCCTGCTGGTGCTGATGGCAAAGCTCTGGGTTAATGACAAGGGCCCCCTGCCAGAAGGTACTCACATGCACAGGACGGCTCAGGTGGGCCAGTCCCCTGCCCCCCCGGCCTGTCATCCCTAGGATAGTTTCCCAGCTGGGTCTGTGGCTCTGAGGAGCTTTGGCTAGGCTAATAGGACGTCCTGTCTGGCCTCCTAATTGTATCGATGGGAGGAAGACCCCGAGAGGGAAAGGGATCTGCCCAAGGTCACCCAGCCAATGGAACAAACACCAACATCTCCTACCCTGTCTGATCTGCCACATCGGGATCTCCCAGGAGTGGGCACTGCTGAGATGTAAGGGACAAACGGACCTACAGATGGACTCAGGATAAGTACTGACTCTACCTGTCATTAACTGTGGCCTAAGACTAGTGGTTGTAAACTCCATGCCTGGAGCACTGACATGAGTGAGGAAGCCAGGGGTCGGACCATAAGGAGCAATAGGGATGAAGCAGGGAGGGGGAATGGGGATGCACACTGTTACCATATGGGGTGGAATAGGGGTTCACTATTACCAGACTTCCTGATTTTTCTGAAGTAAAGCTAAATGTCTGAGCTTTTTGGTGTACATTACCCTCATTTTAAAATGTTGGCAGCTCGGGATGCCTAGCTGGCTCAGTCAGTTAAGCCTCTGCCTTCAGCTCAAGTCATGATCCCGGGGTTCTGGGATGGAGTCCCACGTCAGGCTCCCTGCTCAGGGAGCCTGCTTCTCCCTCTCCCTCTGCCTGCTGCTCCCCCTGCTTCTGCTCTTTCTCTCTCTGTCAAATAAATAAATAAAGATCTTTAAGATAAAAGAAAAAAAATAAATAAAATTAAAAATTTTAAAAATTAAATTTTAAAAATTAAATAAAATTAAAAATTAAAAATTAAATTAAATCTTTAAAATGGTGGCAACTGGTGTTTTAAATGTTTTTTTAATAGAGTGCTAGGAAAAGAAAATACATCCCTAGGCCACATTTGGCTCTAGGGCCACCAGTGTGCAATCTCTGCTCCCTTCTCTTACCCTCAGTTTACTCTGCTTTAAAATGGGTATATTAATGGTAACCCTTTCTTATAGGGAAGTTGTGGGATTAAATGCAACAGTGCCTCTAGAGGGCCCATCTTAGCACGGGCCCCACAGTGAGTGGAACCTATTGTTCTTTGTTAGGACATGGGGCACTTTTCTTAGGTGAAATGGGAAGGGACTGGAGTGATGGAAGGGGCATATTAAGTTTGGCACGAGGCATCTGGGAAGCCCTGAGCTAGAACTCGGGATCTTTTCATGAATCCACAAAATGGATTATGCACTTTCTGTGTGCCTGGCCCTGTGTGCGTATTTCAAGTTCAAGACCTGTCCCTTCCTCGAATTTGCAGGGGGGGTGGGAAGAAGCCCATGCAGCAGCTGGTGGGCTTGTCCTTTACCCCAGGATTACCTGTGAATCCCTCCACCGGGCCCCTGATGTGGGGGAAGCATTCCACTTTCAGGTCTTTGAAAACAAAGCTCAGGTCTTTGAAAACAAAAGAGAATGCAGCTTCTTTCACAGTTAACAAAACACATTTTTACTTGTTTGCTTTGTTGAGAAAGTTCAGGGGAAGATGCCAGTCCTTCCTATGTTTCTGCCTCCTGAAACCACTTCCAAAGATATTTAAAGGGCAGTTCTGGGAAAAGAAGAATTTAGAACAAATTCTAATTAGTCCCACTGGGACTAGAGGCCATTGCAGATTTCTGCCCCGAGAACCTGACACCAGGGCCTAAAGTTACTTCTTGATGTCCACAGTGAAGAACATTCTGCGTTCCTCCCTGGGCTTGGCCCACACCGGAGAAGCTTGGAGCAAAGTCAGGCCTGTTCCCGGGCTTGCTGCAGGCACTTACAGCCACAGAAACCCCGGATCTGCTTGTGTGGTGGGAATGGAGGCCGGGCTTGCTCTGCATTTAGAGTCGGAGAAGCCAGGAGGTGCTTGGGCTGACGTGCCTGGGTTCTGGTGGGCGGGCAGGCAGGCGGACAAGCAGGTAAAGCAGCCTCAGGCATGTGCGGACAGGCCTCCCAGAGCCCAGGCAGGTGGCCTCCTGACAAGGGAGGCCCTAGAGTGTGGAATCTGGGTGCAAAAATCCATCAGGGTCGGGGAGGGGTGGTTATGTAACTATGACGCCACAGTCACTGAGAAAGTGACCTTGCTGTGCTCCACTGCCTCCTTCCTCCCCGCTCAGAGGGACATGAAGATCTAGCAGCCCTTCCTCTGGGCACGGCAGTGGCCCTCAAGTTTAGCATCATCAGGGTCATCTGGAGAGCTGTTTAGACACAGACTGTCAGTCCCACCCTTGAGCTTGTGACTCAGGAGGCCGGGGTGGGGTAAGAATTTGCATCTGTCATAAATGCTCAGGGATGGTGCTGATGGCGCTGGTCTGGGGGTCACACTTGGAGAGTCACTGCTCTGGGACGGAGTGAAGTCAGTCTACCCAAGCCCCTGATTTGCTGTGTGAACCTGGGCAAGTGTCTGAGCTTCTCTGGGCTTCAGTTTTTCTTAGAAGCAGAAGCCAGCTTTGTCTTTGTTTTTTTTTAAGTTTTTTTATTTATTTATTTGACAGAGAGAGAGAGAGAGAGATCACAAGTAGACTGAGAGGCAGGCAGAGAGAAGGAGGAGGCAGGCTCCCTGCTGAGCATGGAGCCCGATGCGGGACTTGATCCCAGGCCCCTGAGATCATGACCCGAGCTGAAGGCAGAGGCTTTAACCCACTGAGCCACCCAAGCGCCTGCCAGCTTTGTCTTTGAACAACTATCCCTCAGTGTTGGGAAGCTTAATGCCTCTTTTTCCATAGCTTAGAGATCTTCATGTGAAAGGCCCAGTCTTTGCACAGGGTTCTTACCCCATGGTTCAAACTTGCTTTTGGCCACTGGGAGGCTAAGTCACTCTAGGAGAGATGGACCCTTTAAGCCTTAAAGGAGCAGGACGGACCAGCATCTCTGGCCTCAGCACCTGGTCTGCCCACGAGAATCTGAAAGTGGCTCACCAGGTTTGTCTTTGGGATCCTTTTGTTTCCTTGGGGAGGTGGGTGGCAGAGGCCCATCCTAGACCCAGTGATAAGACATCTATGGCACAGAGACTTAGAATCTGCCAGAAGTCCTCCTTTCTCATCTTAACATCCAAGTGGAGTATCAGCTTCGTACATGCTGAGGTCCTGTTGCCTCCTCCCACAGCATCTAGGAGAGGAGTGGACTCAGGGCAGATGCCAAGTGAGGACTGACCGAATAAAATGAACAAGGAAAGGAGCAAATGGGTCCTTTACTGAACCAGCCCCAGAGCCCAGCTGTCTTCCATCTGCCTTCTGCAGCTCCATGGGCTTTCCTACCTAGGGCCTCCTTTGCTCTTCACAGAACAGTCTTGGGGAATTGGCAAGTTTTCTTACCCCCACTTCACAGGTGGGAAAACTGAGGCCCCAAGTGGCCTGACTTCCTCAATTTCCCTGCTTAGGTACGGGGCAGCTGCAGCAAGAAAGGTGCGGAACTCCATGCCATAATCCCTCACAAAACCCCCTCCCCGGTCGAATCAGTTTTACCTCCCATGTCCCTGGATGGACGCTCTGCAGGTAATGGCCGTGGACGTGAAATGGGGAGAGGGATGGTGTCACCGCAGGTGCCTGCAGCAGGCTTGACCACACAGGGTTCACCTCCAGAGCCCAGTGCAGTGCCTGGCACCTGGTTGGTGCATAATCAGTACTTGTTGGGTCAATGGGTGGATAAAGGAAGACAGGCTTGGCTGAAGTCCTAGGTCTAAACTGACCAGCTGTGTGATCTTAGACAAATCCTTTTCCCCCTCTAATCTCTTGGTTTCTTCAACTGTGAAACAATAGTAATAATAATTACAGTAACAGTGTAAAAGTTATGAGAGCAGACTCTCTAGAGCCAGAATTGCCTGTGTCTGAATCCTGGCTCCACAGTATGGTACTGTGTGACTTCAGGCAGCCTACTAAACCTCTCTGTTTCTTGGTTTCATCACTGATAAAGTGAGGATAAGGATAGTATTTATATAGTGTTGCGGGGATTGTACTGAGCTAATATGTGTAAAGTGCTCTATGCAATATTACTAATAACCCTTAACAATGATGGCTTTATCTCTGTGCATTGGTAAATTAAATAACATTTAAGTAACAAGGTATTTACCCAAAGGATAGTGATCTGAAGGGGCATCTGCACCCCAGTGTTTATAACAGCAGTGTCCACAATAACCAAACTGTGGAAAGAGCCCAGATGTCCACTGAGAGATGAATGGATAAAGAAGACACACACACACACACGCACACGCACACACTGGAATATTACTCAGCCATCAAAAAATGAAATCTTACCATTTGCAATGACATGGATGGTATTATGGTAAGCAAAATAAGTCAGTCAGAGAAAGACCAACTATATGGTTTCACTCATATGTAGAATTTAAAAAACAAAACAGAGGATCATAGGGGAAGTGAGGGAAAAGTAAAAAAGATGAAATCAGAGAGGGAAACAAACCATAAGAGACTCTTAACTACAGGAAACAAACTGAGGGTTGCTGGAGGGGTGGAAGGTGGGGGGGAGGGGGTCACAAGGTGACGAGTGATGGGCTTTAAGGTGGGCACTGACGAATCACTAAACTCTACTTCTGAAACTAGTAATGCATGATATGTTAATTAATTGCATTTAAATTTAAAATAACCCTTAAGAGTAACAAGTACCTAGAAGAGTTCCTGGCACAATGACAGAAGTGCTCAGTAAAGAGTACATGTTATTCTTATCTCAGGCACTGACTGGCCCATGGCCCTCTGTGTCCCTTGAGTCACACATAGGAAGTGGAGAGACAGGGTCTAAAAATTGCGGTGGTGACGCCAGCCGCATTCCCAGTAGCCACCAAGCCCTGGTTCGAACTTGCTGTTGAACCAGTTGGAGGTGAAGTACTGCTAGTGGCCACCGGGGGCAGCAGAGGACCCTCCCCACCCGGCTACCTTGCACAGCATTTCCTTAGTCCTGTCTTCAGGAGGTGAGAAAGACCCGGCTATTCCACTGGGCCCACAGGCAGGCATTTTCTCTAACTCTGACATGGGAGGCATTTCCCCAGATAACACCCCTCACTTTTAAGGTTTAGACTTCCAACCCCGCATTTACCAGCCACATCATCTTGGATAAGTCCCTTTGTCTCCATAAACCTCAGTTTTCTCATCTGGGACATGGGGACAGGGTGGTTTGGAGGGTTGAATGAGCGAGAAAGAGCAGTCCTTGGGGGGAAGTGAGTGATCAACAGATAACACCTGTTGCCAAAGGAGCATGATGCCTATAAGCATGGAGTCTGCAATCAGGCTAGTTAAGCTTGAGTTCTGCTTGCATCACTCACGGGCTGTGTGTCTTTGGATAAGTGTCTTGCCTTCTCTGTGTCTGTCTTATCCGTAAAAGGGGATGATAATAATGTGTATAGTATACTTGTATCTCTCAGGGTTGTTGGGAGGGGTAAATGGATGCGTAAATTTCTTAGAACACATGTAGTAAGTGCTATGTCAATGTTTGCCAGTGTAATTAAGTCATGGTATTTTGATGTTATTGTTTTTATTCTGAATAAGCTGCAACATTTTAACTTCCTGCAGAAACCTCCTTCCTTGACATAAGGTCTCCAGAAAGGAGCTTAGAGGAGATGGGGGGAGATGTGGCCCCTGGATACAGGACTTTTCCTTTTGTTGCAGCTGAGACCCTAGTGTGGAATCCGAGACAGTCCGACAGGCAGGAGGTGTAGGCCAGCTGCACTCTGTAAAAATGCTTCAATGCCCGGCTTTGCCCGAGGACTGAGCTAAGCCTTGGCCTCCAGGACAGGCCCTTTGGAAGCCCCCAGAGGGGATCAGGATCTCTGCCAGGTCATTTGGGGTCCTGAGAGGATGCTCAAATGGTACCAGTGAGCCCATGACAGGCACACAAAAGTATCCAACTAGGAAGGCCTCCCCAGGCCAGATGGCAGGATGGATCTGGGGTAAAAATCCTCTGTCCCCATAGGGCAAAGGTCCAAACAGATTTGGAGGAAAATCCTGTCTAATCCTCCTGCGACACCTGTGCCCCCGAGTCCTACTGGGATGGCCAAGGGAAGACCAGCACCGTCCCTGATGGTGGCCTTGGTCACAAAGGCATCCCAGGGCCTGCCGAAGGCCTTCCAAGTCACGAGGCTGCAGATCTCCAAGGAGATAGCAGGGAGTTGGAAACAATGGGCACATCCCTCTAGCTTCCTCCAGCAATGTCCCCCAAGCCCATTTTTCGAGGGTCTACCCTGTACCAGGGACCATTCAGAGCTTTACATGTGTGTTTTGTCATTGAAACCCTCCACCACAGCCCTCTGAGATAGTAGCCACGAACCTGTCCATTTTACAGATGAAGAACCTGAGGCTTCCAGAGGCAAAATCGTTTGTCCGAGATCATACACTAGTGTGCGCCAGAGCCAGCATTTGAGCCTCGTGTCCCTAGCTTCCGGCAGTAGGGGGCCTCCAACATGGCCCCCAATGATCCCTGCCTCCTGGTATTCGCACCTTCCTATAACCCGTCCCATCGAGTGAGCGCAGGACCTAGTGACTCACTTCTGATGACTAGGGAAAAGGTGATGGATGTCATTTCCCAGATCAGGTTACAAAGAGATCGTGGTGTCCATCTTGTGCACACCCTGTCTTGCTCTTTCCCGGAGCCTTGTCTGGAAAGGGAAGCAAGCTGACATTTTGTGGGACGATCTCTAGCTCTGTCATGGCAAGGAACTGGGGGCAGCCTCCAGCCAACAGCCAATGGGGAGCTAAGGATTTCAGTCCAACAGCCCATGGGGAACTGAATCTTGCCAGAGCCACATGAGTGAGCTCAGAAGTAGATCTTTCCCAAAGAGAGCCTTGAGCTGACTGTAGCCCCAAAGGACTCCTTGATGGCATCCTATTGGAGACCTTGAGCCACAGGCCCCCAGCTCAGCCTCGTGTGGATTCCTAATCCACAAGAACTGAGAGATAATAAACACCAGATGTTCTAAACTGCTAATTTTGGGGGGTGATTCGTTATGCAGCAATAGATAACGAATACACTTGCTGTCACAGCTTGCGACACACACACAAAACATACGCACACAGCCACCCTAAGAGGGACAGAAAAGATCAGTTCAACCATAGCGGGCAGAACTAGAAAAGTGCTTTCATCTCCACGAACCCAGCCCTTCATTTTGCCTTTGCCAGGGAGGGGCTTAGACTGAAAAGCCCTTTTCCAGAGTCACCAGCTAGTCAGGACCTGGCATTGCTACTGAGGTCTCCAGACTCCTGGGAAATGTTGCCAGAAGTTCCCAAAGGTGTTACAGACAAAACTGTGCATATTCCTAGGAATCCAGAGTTGTCCTTTGTCTTAGTTTCAGGTGTTTGGAGAGCCTACAGTAATGTTGGCTGGAAGATCTTAGTAAAATCTCTTCTACAAATACTAAAAGCATAGCCAAGAAAAAAAAATACCTGAAAAATTCCAGTAGGTTCAAATATTCCACTTGGAGCACACATCAAATATGGAGGGGTCCTTTAATACAGCGTTTCTGGTTTTTGTTCTTTAAGTCAAATTATCTTGTCATTTTCTCCAGGATGCTAAAAGAAGTTTCCCTGGAAGCCAAGAAATACTGTGACTAGGAACCACACTGATCCCTAGCGCTCCTGTCCCCAGCATCCTTTATGTTTTCTGGGTGGCACCCTGTTGGCATCCTGAGGTCAGGGTCATGGGGACACGGTCTGGCCTCAGAGCTCAGAACCAGAGCCTCCTCCCTACCCTCTGGCTGACTGCCATCCCACACAATTTCCCACTCTGCCATTGCTCCTTCGTTAGTTGTCTGGAGGAATGGATGGGGACAATTCCTGCTGCCTTGCCCCACCCTCCAAATCCCCCCTTCCCGCTGCCTGACAGAGGCCGGACACAACGTACCCTGGAGAAGGACAGAATGAGCCAAATCTCAGGCCCAGCTGTCTCCAACATCAATTCCCAGCATCCCCCAGAGAGGTTGGGACGATCTTCGGGGAGGAGAACCAGCTATATAATTTGCAGATCCCAATGCAAAATGAACGTGTGAAGCTCCTAGTTCAAAAATAATTAAGAATTTCAAGGCGATGACAGCAGAGCATTAACCCAAGAGCAGGGCCCTTCTACCCTGGTTGCATGCTCAGAAGCTGGCCCTGTCTTGGAGCCTCTGATCAAAACCACCCCGGAGTTATCATTCCTAGAGGGCCTGCCCAGGTGCTCGGGGCAGAAAATGGGTTGTCACTTGGCTCCTGGATCTCCTGTTGCAGAACTGAGCAGAAACGTCTCCTGGGTCCAGGGTATCCTTGTAATGAGAAACATACCACAAGGAAGTAATGCCTCCCACCCAAGGCAGATGGTTTTTTTCTGGAAGGCTGCAGGCTGCCGCTGCTCTCAGAGCTTTGCCTGCTAACAGAGTTGGGAGCAGGAACTGAGAGGCAACACTGACTGGGGGAAGCCTGGGCAGTTGGAGAACCCCAGAAATTGATGGAAGGTGGGTCCAGCTGCCATCTGAAGTCCTGGTCCTGAGAATGGGGAACACTCTCTCTCTCTCACTCACACACACACACACACACACACACATGCACACATGCATGTGTGTGCACATACCATCAGGCCAAAACTGTGTAGAGTAAGGACAGCAGCAGAAATCCCCCAGGGCTGTGGGCTTGAGAAATGGCTTGGATTATTGATATGTAAGTAGAGAGCATGTGCAGACCTCAGAGAGGTTGCAGGAGGACCAGTAAGAGTAGCAGTAAAATGAGCACTGGTGGCCAATGGGCTACATAGAAACTTCTAGATCTGTTTACTCTGTTGTTCTTTCTCCTTCCTCTCCTTCTCCTTCTCCCCTTTCTTTGTGTTAAAGAGTTGCCAACATTTTGAACTTAGATAACACCTAAAAGTCCATATTCCTAGTAGCTCTAAAAACAAAACAAAACAAAACAAAACACCTCTGGTGACCCTAGAGCCACATTCCTGCATTACAGCCATCTATCTCTTCTTATTTGCTACAGTCCTCACCACTCCCTAAAGTCTCCCTGACATGGAATCCAAGTGGCAAGTGCTGCGTATTCATGCTTGTGCTGCTGTTTTCTTGTCGTGGAATTAAGAGAAAATTGCATGTCTCTACCAAAAGTGGGAAGACAGACTAAGAGTTCCATGTACTTCGAGAAATATGAGAAAGTGCATGTTTCCTTGTGGAAGTACCTTCTTACCTGCTTATTATGGAAAGCGTGTCTCAGCCCAAGAATACAACCTAAATGCCCTTAAGAAACAAACCACGGGGAGCCCAGTACAGCCCACCTCACTCATTTTTGTCCTCAGTTGGGTCCCCGAAGATGTCTGGAACAGACACTCTGTGCCGGGGGTCTCCAGAATGGAAGGGCACTCCCAGCTTCTCCTCCCAGGGTGGCTCAGAGGAATCTTTCTTTTGTTCTGTTTTGCCTGTTATCCCAGAAAAGGCAAAAGAATTGAGGGATTCCCAGCACCTCCTATCACTTGGTATGAGGTCAGTTTCCTCCCCTTAGCCTGCTGTGGGTGTTTAATCCCATGGGTGGTTTTCTTCCCTGGCTGGGTGTTACTGGCCAGCTTTCCTTTGGTATTACTGGTCAGCTTTCCTTTGTTACTGGTCAGCTTTCCCGGGGCAGTTGGGGTTCCACACAGGGGTAAGAGGTCTGAGGCAGCCCCGTGGACCTCTACAACTGGGCTAGTTTTCCCGTTATTGGGAGGGTGAGGAAGATGCAGGGGGTGACAGGGGCAAGGCCATGATGGATGGTGGCCAGACCACAGTGCTTGCGAAGAGACAGGCCTCCTTGCCCACAGACAGGAAAGTCACCCATGACCAGTTTTAGACACTTGGGGCCGGGTGGAGGGAAGTCGTTTGTTTCCCACAGCTTGGTGGAGAGCCATATGCCAGTGACCTAGAAATTCCCAGGGCTCAGTCCTGGGCCCCGTGGGAACCAGAGCCAGCCCGGGTGCATACTGCCTGCAAGGGGAGGCTGGGGACATCCCGGAGACGGCGCGAGTTCTCACCTGGTTATGTTGCCTCCTCTCCCCGTGTCTACCCTAGGTGGGAAACTGGACCTGCTTCCTGGGGCTGCGGGGAGATCATTAGTCCTTCTAAAGAGCATCATAATCTCCAGATCAAAGGGGGCTCGGGCTGCGAATTCATTTTACAGTGAGCACCGCCAGCCGCTGCAGCACCAGCGGCAGGTGTGGGTTTGCAGACCCAAGGTGCCACCTAGGACCAGGCTTGGCTGGCTAACTAACTGGCCCCCACCCACTCCCAGGGGCCAGGTCCTGGCCTGGAAGCCACCTCACCTGCCACATGGCTGTGGTCTTCAGGAGCATCTGTGATGGTGGACAGGGTGGGAATTACTGATGCCTCATTTTATAGATGGGCAAACTGAGGCTCAAGGAAGTGAGATGCAGACATAGGGCCTCCCACCAGATCACAGTCTCCTTAGGGATGTGGACCATGTCGGTTCACCCCCCACCCCCACGTCGCCAAGCCCCGGCCCAGTGAATGTGCTCAGTATTGTAGTCACTTAAAGAACGCCTCGTCGCACAGTACAGATGAGCACAGGGAGTGTCCCAGGCTACCACCCCTTTCCCGGTCCATTCTTTCTGCCCTCTCCTGGCCAGTTATTGGGACTTCAGCTTTTCAGCAGCGCTGTCACAAGGCTGTCAGAAGAGTGGAGACATATGCAAATTGGGGTGCCAGGCGGCCGGCCCCCAGATGCACTCACTTGGGGCTTTCAAAGACCTGGGTGCAGGCCTGTCCCTTCCGACCCCTGCGCCGCTGGCCGTCTTTCTGACCCGCAGTCTGTCCAGAAATGACCGTATTGGGGATGCGCCGAGGTCCCGGAATGGGGCCACGAAGCGCTCGCCGAGGCCGTG
>LNAC01000030.1:829932-894137 GCA_002007465.1 Ailurus styani
CCCTGGCCCCTGGAATGCTGAGCCCGGTGCCTGGCCTTCCAGCAGCAGGTTGTTGAAGTCCAGCCACGATGGAGACCAAGTAGGGTCTCCTGTGAACCAGTCCCCGGTGGCGTAGGCCTGCTCTTTCTCAGTCCAAGGTAATTTTGCAATTAACTCGATTGGCTAGAAACGGGGGCGCCCTTGGAGTGTGGGAAAACGTCCCAGGCCGGAAGGGCCCTCCCCTCTGCCCCCAAGCTTGCTCGGGGCTTGGCTTCCAGAGGGAGGATCCAATTTCACATTAGGACACCAGGATGTGCTCCCAGTGCCCCTCTGAAAAATCCCAGATGGCGCCTTCTAGAAGCCCCAGCGGGCTCCATGCTGGCGGCTGGCCTGCCCGCCCTCCCTCCCCACCCCCGGCGGGCTCCTCGACCGGGGCTCCAGTGTGAAGGCAGTGAACGGTGCTCATTACTGACTTTATTGCTAAACAATTTAGAAAGACGGCCCTCCCAGTTTTCATAAGTGAAACATTTAAAGTATGCAAAGCATATTTTATTTCTTCCTGGAGCAGCTGCTCAGTTGGGCTGCAGAATAATGAGGAGCGTGTTACACGGTGCTGCCCTGCTGTGCTCATGGGTTCCATGGCCTCCAGCCCCCGCCCGCCAAGTGATGGGGGCTGAGAGGGGGTGGCCGGAGCCCAAGATGCCCTCTTTCTTGTCTTCCTTTCCCACCCCTCCACGGGGCCAGCCATCCCCTGCGATGGCATCAGAGCAGCCTGCCAACGTGTGCAGTGCCCAGCCCCTTCTTGGAGCTTTTTATCTCTTAACTCCTAGACCATCACGGCACGCGATTATTTATCTGTTCCACACATGAGAACAGAGAAGTGACCTGCAGGTCAAACAGCTACAAGAGGACAGAGCCAGGATCTGATCTAGCATCTGGTCCCAGGACCACTGCCCTCAACTGCCCGGGTCACCCCTTCACGGGTGAGGAAGTTGAGGGACATAGAGGTCACACCATACACAGCAGGAAGCGCCGGTCTTCGTCCGCCTTCTGAAGCCATCTTTGAGACGGGGAGCCCTCCAAGTTTACCCTCCGTTTAGGCCACAGTCTGGACTTGGTTTATACTCTCCTGAGAGCCCGGATCTGTTTGGCAATGCGGCTGTGAACACGCAGGGACTTCCCTCCACCCTTGTGTGGTGGCGACGTTTAGGAGAGCCGTCGGGTGGGCCCTGGTCGCCCACTTCTCTTCTCCGCATAATTGTTTACATCTGTGGGGGCCTTTGGCATGCCTTCCACATTTCCATGCGTTTAACCCCTGAGTGGACGTCTGAGACCGGCTGAGCAGAATGTTCCAGCCAAAGTGTGTTTCCAGTTTGGTTCCCAGGTCACAGAAGCCAGTGGCCCAGCAGTCAAGGTTGTGAATTCCAGACACCTTCCTCTGGGCCTCAGTTTGACTGTGTATAAAATGGGGATAAAAATGTTTTTCTTCCCCCAGTCTTAGGAAGGCAGCTGTCCCACTAGGGGCTAGGCCTGGGAGAACCCACTCCGCGACCAGTAGGATGGGCGGCTTCTGTCTACCCTGTACCTTCTCGTAATGGGTGGAGAAGGAAACTGAGAGGCAGGTGTTAGCTGCTGACTCAGACTCAGGGGTGGGAAAGGAAGCCAGAGCTGGGCTGTCGGTCAAGTTGGTTCCTCCCAGTTTGCAGGGAGCTTTGTGCTCCCTGCATGGATGGGCTGTGTCTTGAGTTGGTGGGTGTAACCAACACCACGCCTTCTCCTTTATGTTTTGGTAATTTTTTCCCCTAGAGGTGGTGAAGGGGGAGGAGGGGTGAGAGCGGAGAGTCACACATGGTGAGGGGGAGAGGGAAAAAGGCCATGCCAACCCAGCGGTTGCTGTCCCCTTCTGGATGTATGCCTTTAGGAGCCAGGCCTTGAGGAGGGGGGGTAAAACCTGTTACAAGAGCCAAGAATGGGGGACCCAGACATTTTTACCAAAATTCAAAGTAAGGCATAATTCGCTCTCTGTGCCCATTTGTCAGGCTCTTTGTTCTGGCATTTAGCTCGAGAAATTCACACAGTGTGGTATTTAGGCTGGGAGCCTAGTCCCATCATCAAGAACATGAGCTTTGAAATCATTCAGACTTCTGAGTTGGGATCCAGCTATGCACCTGAACCAGCTGCGTGACCTTGAACAAGCCGGTTCACCTGTCCTGGCCTCTGTCTCTGCCTGTGTGAAATGCGGACCACGTTAGCACTGCTCCCACAGGCTTGGCAAGAGCATTTGGCGGGCTGAGGTTCAGGGTCAGGCACACAGTCAGCACCAGAATGGGAGCTGGAACCCTCAGCCGAAGGAAGGAGACCCCCGTGGCTGTGGGGTTGGTGCTCACGGACCCCTCCAGGTGGGATAAAAGGAGAAAGGCTGATTTGGGCAGGAAAAGTCTGGAAATGGCCTTGAGGCAGAACTTGAAAGTGTGTGCCTTCCAGGGTTCAAGCCAGAAGGACTGTTCACTGCAAACGTAAGCGTGGCTTGAAGTACCCATGGGGGTAGGTGCTCCCTGGGTTTGTGCAGGAGAATTCCAGTATGCATTCTGCCCATCCAGTTCCTGGAAGACAGCTTGGAGTGCTTAGCCTATAGCAGATGGCCTTTAAGTCTGTGGGGGTGCTGGGTGCCCAGAAAACGATCTCTCACAAAAGCAGTTTACCAGACTTCTTTTCCAGTTAGGTGGGACAGAAAACACAACTCAGACTGGCTTAAGAATGTACCTGCTCATGGCCAGGGGTATATCGTGGCTTCAGGGGGGGTGTGGTCCAGGACACGGATATTACCTGAATCCAGTCTTTATCTGGTTGGACTCCCCTCTCCCAGGCGAGACAGCTGCCAGCATCTTTAGGCTCCATCCTCCCTGCTCATCATTGAGGAGGGATGCGCAGGCCCGACACTGGCTGTGATTGGACTGCTTGGGTCCTGTGCCCCTCGCCTGAGCCAATCACAGTGGCTGGGATGATTCAGGGCTCTGATTGACCAGACTGGGTCCCAATTTCAGGCCGGAACCACAGACCCTAAGGCTGGCTCTCCAAAGGGAAATGGAAATGCTGGGTCCAAAAGATGGGGGCGGGGGAGCGGGGGGGCATGGAGGTTAGCGGAACGGAAATGTCTGCGGCCCAATGCAGGAGGGGATCACGAGGAACTTGGAAAAGGCGGGATGGGCGCGCATTCCAGAGGAAGTGGTGACTTTGGGGCTGAGCTTGACGAGCGTGCTAAGATTCCTGCTTTCACCAGAGGGTGTCCCTCCGGATACCGTGGTCAGCCCACCCGAGGCAGTGGCCCAGCCCTGGGGCGAGGCCGGCCCTTTCTTCGCCCAGCAGGCTCCCGGAGGCCACCACGGAGACCTGGGCACCGGATTTGGGGGCTGAGCAGTCGTTGCTGCCACTGCCCGTCAGGGACTTTGACCACCCCGGTGACAGGAGGATGCCTGCCTCTCCCGCTCCTAGCCAGATGGTGTGTTTGGAGGCGCACATCCCTCCTGCAGCTCGAATCACTTGCCGAATGATTTTTGCGGATCCCGGAGGACCACGGGGTTCCTGCTGGCCGTCAGTGCTCCGACAGCATCAAGCCACAGGCTGAGGAAGGCCTTCGGGGCTTGCAGTGCAGTGGACACAGGAGGCGAGGACCTCACGTGGCGTATTCTAGGGATCGGGCCAGGCCTCCCTCAGGGAGCTGAGTCCTGCCTGGGAATGAGGAAACTGTGTGTGAGAGGTTTGTGATCCCTGCCCTTCCCCAGAGTGTCCGCAGCTTCTGAGCCTGCGACCTGGTCTCCTTCACTGGTGCCTGACACACAGTCATTGCTGAGTCAGTGCTTGGTGAGGGGATGAGAGGCCGCAGGCCCCCCATCCCTGGAGAGAATCGGATTTCTGGGATAGGGAGCACTCCCGTGGGAACCCGGAAGATTTGCTTGGCCATCAGGGGCCTGAGGAGAGTCTGGGTAAAAGGTGCGTTTATGGGCAAGCAGCCTCCCTGAACAGCCACTGCGGGCCAGATTAAACAGTACCTAAAGGAAAAAACAATTACTATGGAATATGAGAAAAAGACGAAGCCTGTGTCACCTGGAAGCCTGCGGTGCCCTTCCCCCCACCTGTAGTGGGGACAGCCAGGTGGCTCTCTCAGGCCCGGGCGCAGCCTGGGAGTAATACTGGGGAGAGATGAGCGGCTGGACGAGATTTGAGAATCTCATTGAATCTGGGGAGCACGGTCTTGCGTCCCGGTCACCCCCAGGGCTTTAAGCGTCAAGATCCTATGACAAAGGCCCAGAGAACACGGAAGTGTCCAGCAAACCGTAGTCCCGGCACTTGCCTGCCTGCCGCCGGGCGTGTTTCTGGCTCAGCGGGTCTGTCTCCACGATCAGGGGGGCTAAGGGAGGGACAGGGGAGTCTGCATGGTGAACGGGGACAGAAGTCATACAGGAGGGCTGTTGACAGCACCTAATGCGGGGACCAGGCAGGGAGGGAGCCCGGGCTGGGGCCCAAGGCGATGCAGCCAAGGCTCACTTCACCAGTCCCGGAGGCCCCTGAGGCTGCCCTGCCCAGGCCATTGCTCTTCCAAGGTTCCTGTCTCCATAGGCAAACCGTAACATTCAAGACCAACCGGCCGGGTTTCCCTGTGGCAGTCTAGTTGTTTAAAGAGCTTTAGGGACCCTTTGGGACTGGGGCTGGAACCAGGGGTCACACTGCTATTTCTGCCACCGCCGCCCACTGCCCTGGGCTGTCTGAACACAGGGCTCCCAGCCCCACTCGGAAGTCGGGTCGGCTTCACCAAGAGGCTGAGGCTCTGTGATCGTGGGTCTTTCAGGATGGGACAGGATGCAAACAGTGGTCACTACCCAGGAGGACTGGAGGGCCAGGACAACTGGGAAACAACCAGGCTCGTGCCTTCCTGGGGATGGGGGGGGACAACTTGCAGCGAAGGCTCTGTGGCCAGACCACCTGGGTTCAACTGCACGTTCTCTCTCCTCTCTGTGCCTCACTTTCTGTGAAATGGGTATATCCCCCAGGGTTGTTGTGAGGATCGAGAATTAGTGCATATGAAGACTTAGAACCTTCCTGGCATGAATGAGCAGCTCAAAAAGGCATCTGTTCTCACCGTGATGATGCTGGTGAGGAAATTCCAGAAGGGAGGGAAGATAGCTCTGCAGCTGGACACACCCCTTCCTTGCCCTCCGCTTCCCCCCGTAGAAAGGCAGGAGCACAGAGGAGGTGTCCTTAGACTGTTGGCGAAGACCCCCATCCCCGCCGCCCTGGGAGGTGGGCTCTGCCTCTTCAAGATCCCCCTCTGTCCTTGGCTATCGGCTTCTTTAGACGCATTTGTGCATTTGGTCCTGTTACTATTTAGCCTGGGGGTCTGAGAGCTCCCGTCTCTGTGATTTGCCCATAGGAATCATTATAGCTCTCTTCATGTTTTTAATTCTCTAAGGGCGATCCTATGCCCCCCCCCACCAAAAAAAAAGTAGCGCCCCAGGCCCAGCGGGGACTAAGCATTCACAGCCTGACGGGAGCTGCTGGGCGACTCCAGGGCACGTGGCTTCAGAGCCCACTGACCTGGGCCCGACCCCCATGCACCCCCAGTGTGTCTGATCCTAAGTGGGGTGCTGCGAGGAGCCAGGGAGATGCAGCCTGTAATCCAGCGTGTGGCATCCAGCACAAAGGGCAGAAGACAGCAGTGCCGTCGGCCGTTGTCTCTGTGAGCAAGGAAGGGTATTTGGACCGGAAGGGAACTGTGGGGTGCTCAGCACACTGTCATCTCAAAGCGACCTCTGCTTGGCCAGGGGCAGTGTGGAAGTGTTCTCTTGGCATTTGACTTCTCCCACAGGATGTGTGTAGCTTGAGGGAGCACCCCAGCATTTCCTGGGACACAGGCCTCACTCACGTCAGGGGAGAGAGGTCAGCCACAGAGCTTTCCAGGTCAGCAGGGTTTGGACTCCTGCTCCCCTTTGCTGAGGCCATGGGACTGGGGGGCTCTCTATCTGGCTTGGGGGCAGGGACTATAAAAATGAATTTTTAGTGGAAAATCTAAAATATGTTACTGCTATATTTGAGTTTTTTTTCCCTTGAGGTATAATTTACATACGGTGAAACACACAGGTGTTAAGTGTACAGTTTGAGTTTGGCAAGTTTTTACAGGTGCATGCGTGGCTGCTTTGCGAGGTGTCCCAGGGGCCACCAGGGACAGCCCCTTCTAGGCTGGACTCACTTCATGCAGCCCGGCCTCCGCCCAGAGCTCCTGCCCTCTTCCACCTTCCCCCACCCCCGGACCGGGCGCTCGGACTTCTCTGCCATCTAATCCACCCTCCCAGGATGGGGGTCCCTCGGGCCAGGCCTCAGCAGTTATCCAGGCCAAGGCCTTCCTTCGGGACATCAGAGAAGTTTGCCCTCTTCTGTAAGAGAGATCATGACAGGCTACATATGACCCCCATTTAGAACCTTCTGGAATGTTTCCACTTAGATGATTGCTTTGTTTAATGTTTACCACAGGCCTGGGAGCCTGGTCTTGGCTCCATTTTCAGATAAGCTCAGAAGTCACTTATTCATAGGTCAAAAAGCTAGGAAGTGGGGGAGCCGGGACTGAGCCCAGGCCGGGTGACCCCAGACCTGCCTGTCTTGCTTCTGCCTCGGCACTGTGCTCAGCACCTTTCTTCCAAGAGCCCACCACCAGGCTAGGTGCTCTATGTCGGGTGTGAGTGGACCAGAGCCCCTGCTCTTGTGGAAACGGACAGGCCAGCTCCGTGTCCACGTCTTTCTCCAGGGGCTGCATGGGGACTGGTCCCCTGGTGCAGCGCCAGAAGCACCGTGCACAGAATGGCTGGGTCACTGTCACCCAACTCGACCACGGGAAGTAAGAATAAGCTCATACCCTGCTGGGGGGTACATCTGTCTCCACTGTCATCCACCGAGGCGAGTCCGCTTGGGCCCCGGGCTCCCACTCTTATCACTCACAGACTTTGCCACCCTGTCCTGCAAAGTAAGACAGTGTAGGAGTGACAACAGTCTGGGTGCTGGAGCTAGACCACCCAGGTCAAACCCTGGCTCTGCTCTTGACTCTGCGTGACCCTAGCCAGATTACCTAACTCCTGGGCCTCAACTTCCCCATCTGTAAAATGGGATGATGATGATGATGATAGGGGGAGGAGGATGATACTTTACCAGGTACTGTGAAGAATAAACTAGTTAAGCCGTGTTAAATACAACAGAACCTGGAGCACAAGGAGCATTAGGAAAGGAATAATGGCTGCCGTGATACACGGTAATTATAGTTTTATTTTTATTTAGACCTTTGACTCCGGAAGGCTGGGCTTATAAACGTGCAGCTCACCAGGAGTCCTTGCTGGTGCTTGGTCCCCCACAGCCCTATTCAGGCAGTTCGGAGGAATGCCCTCCAGTCACAGAAAATGACTTCCTTCTCTCCTTCCTTCCTGCCCCTGGCCTTGTGAGCTCACAAAAATTAAACCTGGAAGAGGCTTGTCACAGCTGAGGGCCCTTCCCCAGGGCTGGGAGCCACCACCTCCCTTGTGCACTGTGTTGATTCCTCCATGTCCCTCCCCCCTCCCTGGATGCCACAGCTGAGGAGCCCTTAGCAGCTGCCTGAGCTCAGACTCAGCCTGTAGCGTGGGCCACAGTGGTTTGGTTCTGGTGATGAGGGAAATCAGCAGGGAAATCAGAGGCTCTCTGCCCCCAGGCAGCCCTGCCCAGCTGGTGCTGCTCTGGGTCTCGATGTAGGGGCAGGGCTGAGCTGTGCTGTCCAGGCCCCATGGTCCGTTCTCCCCTCTTGGAGCGTTTTGGCCCTGTGTACATTGCCTCCTTGTTACAAGGTAGCTGCCGCAGCTCCAGCCACAAGTCCACTTTCCAGGCAAGAAGGCAGAGAAGGGGCAAAGCCCTTTTTTCTTAAAGGACAGTCCACCCCAGGGGCTTCCTCCTACATCTTGCTCACGAGAACCGGGTCACTCTGGACAGCCCTAGCTGCAAGGGAGGCCGAGAAGGGTTTGCTCTTGCAAACAGAAGGAGGTGTGCTCGTCAGAGAAGGGCAGAGTCTGGCTCCCTTTGCCACCTCTGAGTGGGTCTGCCCCCCTCCCAGAGCAGCACCCTGGTAACGGTGGCTTCCCCTGGGGCAGGAGAGCCGCTATCTCCCAGGCAATGCTTACTTCCGGCTTCCTCGGCCCAGAGAGCTCTGTTGAGTCTGTGGCATTTCTGGCACCAGCCCCTGTTAACCACTACCCGCCTCCCTGCCCCGAGGTCCGAGGACAGTGGGGTTGCCTAGCATACAGAAGGGTACACAGTTATCTTCCGTTTTTCTGCCCATGGGCAAGGGCCAGGATGGTTTCTCCAGAAATGCTGGCTCCTTCCTCAGCAGCTCTCTGGCCGTGGGCAAAGGCTCTTTGTGTCGGGGGGTCTGTGGGCCTGTGCTGTACCAGGTGCTTAGTAAATACCACTTCTCCCCTTTTCTTTCTGTGTCCTGTGCCCTGCAGACCGGCACTGAGCAGGAGGACTCCATGCGGTGGTGGGAGTGGTCTCTGTGTGCAGTGTCCAACACTGGCCACTGGCTATCCACAGGCCCTTGAAATGTGGCCAGTGTAACCGAGGAACTAAGTTGTTCGTTTTAATTAATTTACACTTAAATAGCCATCTGTGACTAGCCGCTGCCTTCTTGAGCACCTGTAGACTCGAGTAGGGACTTCCCTCTTCCCACCCAGGGAAGAAATGCACAATTAGTAGCAGTCTTCCAGATTCATGAAGAGTTGGTTGACCCAGAGAGGAACACTGACTTGCCCAAGGTCACACAGGACCGTAGCAGTTCCCCGGAGGCACAAGCTCAGATCTTCCAACTCCAGCTTCCTCGCTGTTTCTGAGCAATGTGGCCAGTCCCCTCTGCACAGAAGGGGAGGGGAGTCGTGGGTCCGGTGGCCCGCACACACGATGCTCACTGCCGACTCTGTCTTTACGTTACACGTCTGTCTCCTTTATTCCCTTCACCCCCATTTTACAGGTGAGGAATCTAAGGGCCAGAGAGGGGGAAGTGCCCGCCTGTGGTCCCAGAGCCCATAAATGGGCTGCGGTCTTGAGAGTCTCTCTGTGATTGCCATCCCCGGGTTGTCCCGAGTCTCTGCCTCTGGAAGGATCCAGGGTGTGCGAGATCTGGGTCTGCACACTGAGCCAGGACAGGTGCAGTTTGTAAGTAAGCTCCGATAAGCCTCCCTCTCTCCATAAAGTTGTTTTTCCAGCCTGGTCTCCTAAGACTTGGCTTGCAGGTACCGCACCTCCCGTCCCGCCCTCCTGCTGCTTCAGGGCCTGACGTGAGGGGCGGGGCCCAGGTGTCATGTGCACCTGTTAGAAAGGTGAGCCCAGGAAAAATCCGCCTTTGCCACTGTTCGCCAAGGACAGGGGCACCCGGCCCCATCTTGCACTCTGCTCTCGTCTCCGTGTACGGGCGCAGAGAAGGCTGGGCCAGACTGGTCTTTTTGCCTTTACCACCTCCCTCCTCTGAGGTGCTCTGGCAAAGAAAGCCCTTGCTCGTGACTGTCCTCTGCCATTGTGCCAGAATCCCCGTGGGATGGGAGTAGCGTTGCTGGATAAAACACAGCACGCCTGGCTACATTTGAATTTCAGATAAGCAACAAATGCATTTTAGTTTATGTCCCGTGTAATGGCGAGGCCATGCTTATCCTAAAGAATATTTGTTTATCTGAAATTCAGATTTAACTGTGCTTTGCTTTTTAACTCCGGCAACCCTCAACAGGTGGCTTTATCCCCGTGTGGCGTGTGGGTTGCCTGAGACCCAGAGAGATGATTGCCTCGCTCACGGTCACAGTCAGGCCCTGGCCGGGACTGGATTCGAAGCCGGATGTCTTGAAATTCTCTGCCACCTGCATAGACATAGTAGACAACCTTACTGGTGCCTTTGGGGCAGATGAAGGAAGCCCAGACATTACATCCCTCAACAAACAAACAAATACAAACTGGTCTCCAGGCTGTACGATAAGGTAAATGTAAATGAGGATACGTTAGCAGTCACTCATACCTTTTTGTGAAATAGACTTTTGGTGACAGTTGAGTGGGGACAGACCCGGCAGAGAACTGATGAAAGAGAGTGGATCAGTCTATTCTGGCTCCTAACAAAAATGCGATAGACCGAGCGGCTCATAAACCACAGACATGTGTTCCTCAAAGTTCGGGAGGCTGAAAATCCAGATCCAGGCACTGGCAAATTTCCTGTCTGGTGAGGACCCCCTCTTCCTGGTTTCTAGACAGCCATCTTTTTGCTTTGTCTTCAGTGGTAGAAGGGACAAGGAAGCTCTCCGGGGTCTCTTTGATCAGGTGCTAATCCTACTTGTGAGGGTGCCGCCCTCATCACCTCCCAAAGGCTGCCCCTGCAAATACCATCCTACGTTAGGCTTCCACGTGAATTCTGAGGGGACACAAGCATCCAGCCTATGGCTGGGAGCAAGGATGACAATTGCAGAGTCTTCAGGACTGCTGAAGATGGCCACTCAGGGCTGGGGTCAAGAGAGGTGGTCAGGGTTAAGACCCTTTATAATCTGACCCTGGCATACCTCTCCAGACTTCCTCACCTCGTACCCATTCACTCCCTCCACCCATTCACCCAGGGGCCTCCAGCTTTCTAGCCTCCTAGCCTTTGCTCCTGCTTTTGTCTGCTTACCACCCCCTGCAGCTTCCAAGGCCCATTTCAAATGTCCTTGTGCCCCCAAGCCCATGCGGCGCTGTCTCCGTGTTATGCTTACTTGTATGTGCTCCTTCTGCTGCCTGGAGACTTCTTGAGGCCAAGCATGCTCCTTTCTCCTTTCTGGACACCCTACGCTGGGCCTGCCATGTAGGCAGCCTGAAAATGTTCGACTGGAGGGAGGGGGGCAAGCGCCCACAGTCAACCTCCTGCTCTCCAGTTGTGCTGAGCGACTCAGGCAGGTCCCAGCCTGATCTTGAGCCCCTCGATGTCAGAGCGGCCAGGCACTCCCTTGCAGATGGCCTGCCTTCCCGGAGTGCGGCTTTGGGGTCCTTTGGCCCGTGTTCACGATGGGGTCTGGGAGTGTGCCAGCCCGAGGACACGACCTGTCTGCGACATTCGCCCAAGGGTCCCCAGTGCCTGGAGGGCTGTGTGCCGTGGGGCAAATGCCCCTAAACTCTTGTTGGCTGGAAAGATGGGTTGAGGGAGTCAATGCAACTGGCCATATGTCATCACACACTGTTCAGGGCACCTCGGACCCCACAGCAAGCGGGACGCTGTATCCAGACCTGCTTGCGGGGAGGTGAGGGCGCTGCGCATGCGGATGCGGTGAACAAGTGAGCCTCCCACTGTGACAAGGGTTTTGCTCAGGTTGTCAGGTGGGGGCCGCTTTAGGTCTCTTGAGGGAGTGGCAGTGGGGCTGGGAGCGACGGGCAGGAAGGGACCTGGAAGGAGGGGAGGAAGCTCTCCTGGCGGCCCGGAGGCAGGTTGCATGTGCATCTTCGGGGCTGACCGGAGGCCTGGGGGAGGTCAGAGAGGGCCGGGGCTGCGGTCCAGGAGGGTTTTTGGCAGGGAGGGAGGTACCGAGCTTTGCACTTCAGTCGGGCCCTCAGGCTTTTGCAGGGAGGCCAGCGGTGGGTGAAGGAGGCGCTGGGAGGGCAGGGACGCCTACCCCCTCGCACACATGGCAGCTGAACCTGGGAGGCCTCACAGAAGGTGCTAAGCGGGGACAAGGGACGGGTCAAAGTCAAAGCTACCTTTTCACAAGGCCTCCGGCAGTGGAGGGACCATGAGGCCTTGAGGGAACCAGACCAGAGACCCAGTGTCTCTACAGCCGTGGCACAGCCGTGATCCCCACAGACAGGGACTGCACCCCAGCTCCCGGGGCAGGATGAGACATGGCGGCGAGAGAAGGCCTCTGAGGAGGGGGCCGGGATGAAGGGCCCAATGAGGAAGCAGCCACAGGAAGAACAAGGGAAGGGTGTTTGAGGTGGAGGTCACTGCAGGGACAAAGGCCCTGAGGTCGGAAAGAGCTTGGCGTGTTGCAAAGAGAGACGAGTATGGCGGGAGGGAGAGCAGTGATGAGCTTGGCGATGAGGGAGAGGCTGTGTTGCTGAGGGCCTGCCTCAGTGAATAATTCAAAATCTCCTTTAACTGATGAGGGGAGCATCGTGACCACAAGTCTGCTCCGTGAAGGGTCCGGCAGAGGTATATTTGGCCTGATAAGGGTGCTTGACCCTCAGCTCCAGCACCTTCCACAGCTCAGTGTCTGTTGTGGCTCAGGTGACCTGGGTACAGGTGTACCAGTTGACCTGCAGGACTGAGCTGGCCTACAGATTCCTGGAGCGAGGGAAAGGGGCGGGGGGTTGATGGTGCACCTTCTGGTACCTTCCCAAGGCCCCTGGGCCCTCGTGAATGCAGGGTAAACGGTGTAGAAACCTCTGTCCATGGTGTCACCATCGTCACGGCTCACTTGACACCATTCTCCTGCATGTTCAGGTGTGGCTGCCCAAGTCCTGTTTCTGCACGGTGCTGGGTTCCTCAAGGCCTTGTTCCGTGAGATGTGTCAAGTGTGCCTTTTGGGGACTATGTTTCCTGAGTGTCAGACTGGGAGCTCAGGCTCTGGAGTTGGCCAAGTCTGGGTTCAAATCCCAACTCCTCTACTTGCTTACTTTATGATTTAATCTCTCCGAGCCTCAACTTCCTAATCTGTGAAATGGGGGTGATGGTGGTAGCCACCTTAGATGGTTTTCGCAGGATTCGATGAGATAGTGTGTCTAAAGCCCAACTTGGTACGCTGCAGGCTCGTGACAGAATGCCGCCTCCTCTCAGCTCTTCGTCCTCACGCTTATTCCTGCCCGTTGGAGGGAATATGTTGTTGGCCATTGGAATGGACCCTCTTGGTGCAACGACAGCAGCAGCAGAGCCCTGGAGACTGTGGCGGGGTTGGGGGTTGCTGGGTGGTCCCACCAGCCACGCCCTGCAGACTGGAGGTGGGGCGCACGACCGGGGCTGGAGCTCTTGGAGTAAGGTTAGCAGCTTTGGGAGTTTTCCTCCCAGTGTACGTGAGGAAAGGCCTCGAATGCAGAGCGCACAGGAAAAGCCAAAGCAGCCGGGAACTACCCGGGAAAGAGTGAGCCAGTGGGAGCCCGGGTTCCCTTCCTCTAACCGTGCGCCCTTCTCCCCTAGCGCTCCTGCGGGAAGAAGTATCTCGGCTCCAGGAGGAAGTCCACCTTCTCCGCCAGATGAAGGAGATGTTGACGAAGGACCTGGAGGAGTCCCAGGGCGGCAAGTCCTCCGAGGTCCTCTCGGCCACCGAGCTCCGGGTCCAGCTGGCCCAGAAGGAGCAGGAGCTAGCCAGAGCCAAAGAAGCCTTGCAGGGTGAGTGACTCCGTGGCTGCTTGGTGGCAGTTTCCTCCCTCCCCTGGCCTGGGGCTCAGGCTTGGGCCACAGGGGCGCCGAGGAACCAGGGTCCTGCTTCTGCAGGGGGAGCGGCATGGACGTGAGGGTCTCCTGGTATTTGTACCCCCAGCTGAGGCTGCCCTGTCCCTTTTCCAGTAGGATTCTGCCTCTTGCGTGTTGGAAGCTTCTATGGTTCCCGCGTCCCTGTGACCAGCACAGGCTTTCCGGCGCAGTCGTGCAGGGTCGCCACCCTCTGAGGCATCAGTGGCAGGTCCCCGCGGGGGAGACGGGGCAGGAAGTGGCACGGGCGCCCAGGTCCCCTCTCGCGGAGCTGGCGCCCCCGTGACCTCCATGTGGCCGGTGTGTCTGCTGCCAGAAGCTGCTGTAGGAAACGTGGCCGGCGGGCCCACGTGCGCGGCAGGCCTTCCTCAGAGCTGTACCCGTCCACCACCATACCCGCCGCCATACCCAGCTCTCCGGGGAGCCAGCGGCCCACATGCCGTGACTCGAGAAAGGTTGGGGGAGACCTCCTCTAACAGCTTAGAGAACTCTGACACCAGACATTCCCTGAGGCCCCCTCCCTGCCTTCGATACTCCTGGGGAAAAGGAAAGCAATAAAGCTTGGCAACCTGCTTTCCACTTACATTTCCTAGAATGATAAATACTCTGGAAACTTCATTTCGGAAGCCAAAGCAGCTTTCTTACTTAGGTTGATTTGAGGCTGCTCTCGGAAAGAGACTCCAGACAGAGCCACAGCTTGAAGAAGTTGTCTCTGTCTGCTGTCCCCATCAGGGGGAGTGTTTCGGGCTGGTGGGCCTCTCTGCTCCCCTCACCCTGCGGGACACCCCGGGAGAGAGCCAACATCGAGACCCAGCGATTCCCTTTGGCAGGAGCTTGGTGGTCTCGGGCCATGCCAGCCTGCAGGGAGAGCTGGGACGTGGAGTTTCCCGCTGGTGTCCTGGTCCAGCTACGCACCCTTTCCCTTTGGGGCTTTATTACCAGGGGGCCACTCAGACAACAGGATCTTCAGGCCGGAGCGGGCGGGTGGTAGGTGCTGTGGTCCAGCTGAGACTTCGCGAAGTCCCCGTGCCCAGCACACACACGTTTCCTTTCCGCGCAGCCATCCGGGAGTCTAGGCCGATCTTTGTGAGCTGCCCCGCTTCCGGGGGCCTCCTGACATCCCCGAGGAAGTGCTGCTGGGCCCGGGGCTGTGCGAGCTGCTGTCCTCTGGTCGCCCTAAGCTTGATGACCCTGTGGACAGTGGGGACTGCCTCAGAAGCCGTCTCAGCCACCGCGGCCGGTGTTTATTCCAGGGACAGGCAAGCCTGCCTTGCCTGTCTTTAGCCAGGAAAAGAATCCTCACCCCCATTTGCCCTTCTGGACCTAAAAGGGGAGCAGAACCTCTTTAAGCTGTTTCTAGGCCCAAAGGAATGGGCAGGGGGCTCAGCGGATGCTCACTGACCACCACTCCCCGGCTCCGGGGACAGACCGCCTGCCCTCTCCAGACCTCAGTTTCCTGGCCCGAGCAATGGGACAGTAGTGGTGAATTCAGTGAGGCAATGTCCGTGAGGCCAGAGAGCTGGCTATTACAATGTGCGTCCTTCTGGCTTCGGCCCACAGGACACAGAACTGCACAGGTATATTTTCCTCACTCTGGGCTGTGAGGTGTCTTATCCTATCACCAAAGGTCACCCAGGGACATGAGAGCTGATGGGGCGTCTCCTCTGTAAACAACAATCTCAACAGTAAGGACCCGTCAGTATTCATGACAGGAAAGCTTTCTCTGTCACTCACCCCGGTCCTCCCAGGATTAACCCCCTTTCACAGATGGCGTCATCTGAATGAGGTTCAGGGTGGTTAAATAACTTGGTCAGGCTTACAGAGCTAATGACCAGCAGAGTCAGAAACTTTCTCCACTGCACGAACACACCTCTCTTTCCCTCTGGGGATTCAGCCGACTTGGAAGGGAAGACAGGAGGCTGTCCTAGCTCAGTAATGGGGACAGCAGACTCTGGAGCCAGATCTGCGTTTGAATCCAGGCTCTCCCACTTACTAGCTGTGTGATCTCGGGCAAATTCCTTAACCTCTCTGAACTAGGTAGTCCTCTGGCTGCAAGTAACAATAACAAAGCTGTTTCTCTTGTCATTGAGGCTAATAACAGTGGCTAGTTCAGAGGGTTGTCATCGGGATTAAATGAGATATTAAGTGCTTGGCCCAGTGCCTGGTGCTGTTCGTGCAAATACTTAGTGATTACCAGATGAGAGGGAGCTTGGCACACCTCCTCAGAGCTGCCTGGAGATGTTGGTCTCCTGATCCCCACTAGGGCTGGCCCAGGTCTTAGAACTCCTGAGCCCATCCAAGCTGAAGATAGCAGTGCTCCCGAAAAGCAGTGGGCACCTTCAACCGCCCCGAGCATCCTGCCTGGCATTCTACAAAGTCATAAATAAGATGCTTCCTCCCAGCCACAGCACGTGGTGAGTAAATTGCAGACAGATGTGGGCAGAAGGAGGCTGGGGCATGAAAAGGGATTTATATGCCTGTAATGAGGAGAATGAGAATAAATGTGCAAACCAAGTAAGCAGCAGATGTTGGGTGACACTTGTTAACAGCCTGCATCCCTGCAGTGGGAGAACACAAAGCCCCCAAGACTTCCTCCCTGGCGGTTCCCTACCTACCTGCCCCTGTCTTTGGTTTGAGGTTGGATGAGACCAGAAAATTCCAGAATTTTCTTAGGAACTCAAGCAAACACAAGGAACATCAGCCCCGGGCTCCAAGGTCAAAGCAAAGACAAGAATCAGGTTTGGGGAGAACAAGGTGTAGAAGATTCCTCTGTTTCTTTGGGGATGAGTCTGGAACGTTAGGTTTAGGAGTTCGGCTTGTCGTGAGCATAAAGGCAGAAAGAAGTTCGGAAGGACTGTTCAAGAAAGAATGGTGTCAGTTGTGTTGAAACATACAGAGCTGCCCTCCAGCCCCAAAACGTGGTGGGGAGCTCGTAACCCGTGGGACCTCTCTGGGGAGTCTGTCGATTTCCTCAGCCCCCCTCAGTTCCCTTGATCCCCCCCAAGAATCAAGGCATTACAGAAACATGATCGTGAACATTTGCTTCTGCCCTTTTTTAACGGTTAGATGAGTGTGTTGAGCATTTTTTCACAATAAATGCTCTCTGAAAACATAATTTTTAATGACTACATAATGTTCTAGCAAATAGAAGCACCCTAATTTATTTAGCCACTTTCTGATTATTGGACACTTAAGTTTTTTCCACTTTTTTCTTTTTGGTTTTGCGGTTATATACCATTCCACTAAAGATCCATGTTTGTAAATCTGTTTATTTTTTTTTAAGACAGCATTTCCCCATCTTTCTGGTCTCCAGACAACCTTACACTCTTACAAAATTGAAGATCCAAAGAGTTCTTTTTATGTGATTTAGTTCTGTAGGCATTTACTGTTCAGAAATTAAGCCAAAAATCTATTTAAATCCTCAGTAATTTATTTTAAAACAACAGCAATAAACCCATTGCACATTTACATAAACAAAAAAAACTTTAATGAAGAATAAGTATATTTTCCCAAACAAAAAGATTCGAGTGAGGAGAGCGTTGTTTTACATTTTCGTGAAAACTTTTCAGTATATCAAAAAAACTTTTCAGTGTCTGGCATTACAGAAGGCCACTAAATTCTCACCTCTGCTTCTTCAGTCAAGCTACTGTGATTTTTCATTTGGGTTGAAAATCTGGCATCACTCAGATAAGTAGGTGGAAAAGGGAAGAGTGTTTTAATTGCTTTATTAGATAATTGTGGGTATTTTTCTTGGTTGGCATCCTCAAACTCACCAAATGTAGTTTATTTTTTTTAAGATTTTATTTATTTATTTGACAGAGAGAGAGATCACAAGTAGGCAGAGAGGGAGGCAGAGAGAGAGGGGGAAGCAGGCTCTCCGCTGAGCAGAGAGCCCATCGCTCTCTCGATCCCAGGACCCTGAGATCATGACCTGAGCCGAAGGCTTAACCCACTGAGCCACCCAGGCACCACCAAATGGTAGTTTCTTAGAGATTTGCTACAGTGTGGGGTCTCACACTTTATCCAGTGAGAGTTTTGTGCTCTGTTAACAGTGGATGAAGCCATTGGTCTCATTTGCACTTTAAATGGATACCATACCACACAGGATTCTTCAGCATCTACCAGCGATCACTTGAGTGATGATGTGATGCTGATCTTCCCAATGATGACATACTTCCTGATCCATGATCAAAAAGTCACATATGTTCACATCACCACACATCTCATCAGAAAAGTCTTTGAGTCTTGAGAAGCTGTTGAGGTCATGGTCATCAAGTCTGTGGAAATTCTCACTTTTGCTCGAAAGCTCAGATTTTACCTTTGACAACAAATATGGTCCGTTGTTTTCTTAGAAGTAACAGGCTGGCTCACGTAGTTCATTTGCAGACTTAGTCGTTTGCCAGATCGCTTGGTTAATATTATTAGTCACTTATTCTTTCAAATATACATGGTGCTCTGTGGGAAAAGTGGCTAGTTTAACTTGCAACTCCAAAGTCATACAAATGTTTTTCCTCAAGACAGCCTTTGTTCTTTGGTATGCAGCAAAAGAGCTTTCAGTGTACTTCCATTTTTTTTAAAAGACATGTGTCTGGGGATCAAGCTTTAATAAAATTAATAATTTTTACTGCTTTACCAAAGACATTCATAAGTCACATGGTGCCCCCTCCCATTTTTTTTTCAAGAACACGTGCATGGTGTTAAGACTTTAATTACTGATTTGTACTCATGTGGTTTGATGCCTCTCTGGTGATGTTTGCCAAGATGTATATTCCCCCAGCATTGCTTTTGTACCCACGGTGCAAATACACAGTAAAAAAGGCAAGTTGCATCATAGTATCGTTATGAAAATAGCTTTCCTCATGGATGCCATGAAATGATATTTCTGGTGGTAGTGGTGACAGCTAGCACTTCTGAGCATCATTTCTATGCCATGTACTGCAGACCTTTAGCTCATTTTATCCTCTCATAAGCCTGGGAGGTGGGCTGTCGCTGTGCCAGGAGTATGCACAGTGCCTGGTTAGAGCTGGGTTTGGACATCAGCAAGGTGGCCCTTAGGGGATGCTGGCAGGCACAGGGAGGGTACTGCTGCAGGGGAGACAGCCTGAGTAGAGGCAAGAACCCCAGTCTGTGTGTGGGGAGGGAAGGGAAGCCCCATGCCAAGGCTTTGCAGTAGGGAGGTGGTAAGAGAGGATTGTGGGGAACCTCGGGGCTCAGAAGTTTGGGGACTGGGGAGGCTTGGGGCAGGAGACCATATCAGAAGTGGGGTGTTCTAGCAGGTACCCATGTCCCTCTCCCAACCTTTGAGCAGGTTGAGACCTCTGTCTCCCTTGAGCATGAGGACATATGTGTGATTACATACAGACAGTTCCTGGATCACCTCCTTTCTCTCCTCCAAGCCCTGTTTCAGGTTCTGCTTCCTCCAAAAATCTTCCCGGACATTCTCTATCTGGTCGTTCAGGGCCTGTGGTTGTCAGTATCATGCCTACCCCCAAAGTGCCTGCATCCTAATTCCTAGAACCCGTGAATATGTTAGGTTACATGGGCAAAGGGGAATCAAGGTTGTTAATCAGATGTCCTTGAGATGAAGGGTTATTCAGGGTTATCCAGCAAGCCCAGTATAATCACAAGCGTCCTTCAAAGTGCACGAGGAGGCAGAAGGTCAGAGTCGGAAGGAAGTGCGATAACAGAACAGAGGCTCAGTGTGAGGACTCAACCCCCATTATGCTGGCTTTGCAGAAGTGGAGGCAGGGGCCACAAGCCAAGGAACACGGGCACCTCTAGAGGACAGAAAAGGCCAGGAAACAGCTACTAAATTCGCAGGAGTTGGTTAGAGCAGGGGGAGGAAGCTGGTAAGGCCCTCTTCTCCCTGTACTTCGCAGCCCCAGATGCTGACCTCTCTTAAGACAGCGTGCTGTGAGGGACATCGCTTTCCTATGTGGCTTGCTACTCACCAGGCTCCCGCAGGGCACACCACCCAGCACAGAGCTGGCCTCGTTAGCTCAACAAAGCAGGTGATCGTTGAGTGAGGAGAAGACAGGATGCCTGAGCTTCTTTCGCAGAAGGAATGAGGACTGTTAGGGCCTTTTCCCTACCTCAGAATGAGTCATCTGCCCTAGACCAAGCTCTTGGAAGGAACTGAGCCTTCAGTCCTTTGCTCACTCAACAAACTGAAAACTTGCCCACACCAGGACCTGTGCCTGTGGCTCAGAGAATTCAGGGGCAGATCAGACCCAGGCCCTGCCCAGAACCAGTGACATGCCTAGAACCCATAAAACACTCGGTGCAAGTTAGGTGAATTATACATTTTTTTTTTAAACGGCCAGTCAGACCTGTAGATAAGCATCTGTGCCACAGATTTTCCTGCTTCACTGAAAAGGGCACAGGGAATGTCTTTGGCCTTGGGCAGAAGGGGACACCAGTGCCCTTAACATTCCCAGAGGGTGTGGCCATGCCATGGGCTCCCTTTGCAGATGAAACAGGACCTGCAGACAGTGGGGTGGCAGGTGGCCCAGGTGGCTGTCCAATAGAATGATGCGTCCTCGATGCTGGGATGGCTCTGCCCACCTGCTTCCAAACACACACACACACACTCACTCACTCACTTACTCACTCACTCACTCACATGTCCTTATCTCCCCCGTGCTGTGTGGGTTGGGAAAGCAGCTGGATATTTCCTGCTCCCCGTCCACATCCACACTCCGTTCTCCGGTTCATTCCTCCCAGCAAAGACCTGTTCATCTTCTGGGCAGCTTATCACCCTGGATTGAGTGTGTGTGTTCCTCTTCCGGAAGTCGTGCACCCAAAGCTACCACGTTTCTTAGGCCCCACCTGCAGCCTGGTGGCCCCTGGGGCTCCTGCCGGGGGCACACCCAAAACCTGCCCCTCTGACCTGCAGCCCTGACGGGGAAGGCTCGTAGCTGCTGAGTCTTAGAATTTGGTGCAAGTTTCCAGAGAGTTTTAACTCTGCAGGTAGAACATCTTCCTATTACACTAGTGACCACGTTTAAATATGGTTAACAGATCCCCCCTTAAAGTCATCTTAGAGTCCACATTTGATCCAGTTGAAAATAATTTATAGTCAGGTGAAAGAAGTGCCCACAATCTTGGCTCCTCTGTTGTAGATGTTGGCTGGGCCAGTTGTCTCCAGCAGGTTAAGCTGCTTTGCGTGGTAGCTGGGTTCCCGGAAAGGGCACAGACCCTACGGTACAAGTACTTGTAAAAAAAAAAAAAGAGAGAGAGAGAGAGAAATAAATATTCTCTTATTTGAAATACACTGAAAGGTTTCAGAGTCCCTGGACACCCACTGTCCTTCACTGTCAACATCTTCAATTACCTGGTACAGAGCACAGGTGCTTTTCAAGCCACGCCCTGAGTCGTGTCTGCTGATGTCTCATTGCCCAGAGCAAGTCACGTGACCAAGCCCTGTCACATGGGTGGGGACTCTGCCGGGCTGTGAATATAGGGAGGCGGGTTCATGGGCAGCTATTTCTGTGGCTGCACCACAGAGAGCATTTTAAATAGACTGATTTCTAGAATCTGCCCAAGGTCTGGGGTTCTGGTGACTGACAACATATTACAGCAACTCTGTCCCTTTTGGCTACTTTACTTTTTATCAGTCTCTGTACCCGAGTGACTGATATCCTGGTCTGGGGGTTTCCACACTGAGTCGTTCTGTCTGAGTTGGAAAGGCGAGCCTGTCCAGAATCTCCTCCAGCACTTTCCAAACAGTGGCTTTTTCTGACTGTCCTTCAGTACTTTGGGTCTGATTCTCAGTAGCTTTTACTATGTATTAATGTTCTAATTATGGAAATCCTCCATTTATTCTGAGAAAAACTAAAAGACTCATGTTTTGGAAATACACAGACACCTTCTTGGGCTCACCCTCCCAGATCTGGTACTTGTTCTGGAAACAAAACAAAACAAAACAAAAAAACAAAAAACCCAACTATGTGCACCCATTTTGCGGGTGGGATGATTTGAGGTGGGTCTCTGTAGAGTTGTAATCATTACAACTGTGACTTATTTATCACTTGGAACGTGCCAGGCACTCTCCTGATTGCCTTGTCTGTTTGAGCTGACGGATCTCCCCACAGCCCCGCTAGATGGGTAGTGTTTATTAGCCTCAGTTTCCCCATCACCAGCATGGGACTGAGAGAGGTTAAGGAATTTTTCTGAGGTCTCCGGGATAGTAGGTTTTGGAGCCAAGACTTACTTGATTTCCACAGAGTCTGGTTTCCAAACCTCTGTTCTTTGCAGATACTTAGAAGATGCTTCTTTGATTCTTAAGGCCTTGGGGGCAGAGGGAGGGAGTGGAATGGGAAAGAGAGGAAGGAGGAGCAGGTCTGGACATGGAAGCACACGCTCAGAGGCCGCTTGAGATACAGGTATCCCCCCCTCCCCAAGAAAGTTCGCATGGTGCCACTTCGCTTTTACGAAAGACCTACTTTAGTACCTGAGAGAATCTAAAGAGATTGATTTTGACTTGGACGAAAAAAGACAAAAAGCAAACACAGCAACCAGCATTAGTTTTGCAGCGAGCCGTTATGGGGCAGCACGCACCCCGAAGCAGCAGGGGAGGCCCTGCCAAGCTCCTCCCCCAGGAACTACACTCAGCCTCTGAGCATCCAGCCGCCATAGCTTTGAACCACTTCCAGAAGCTTCTGTGCTCTGTCCGCATTTATCTGGTGTATCTGTTAGCAAGACGTGTCCTCGGGTATCAGGGGAGCCTAAGAGAGGTTATTTTTTAGACCTGGGAATGCTCACAAATTTTTCCACCTAAATGAATGACAGTTGCTGCTTTCGGCTTCTGGAAGGTTTCATAGGAACGCTCTCCTTTCGGACATCAGGGCAGACCTGTGCCAGGATTTTTGAATTCGTTCCCAGTCTTTGCCCTGGAAGTCGTCCCAGGAAATAAAGGCTGGTCTCAGTCACACAAGCCAGGAGCTTCTCTTCCTGTCCCTCCTCTTTCCCTCCACAGTTCAGTGAACATGCTGCAGCCTTGAGAAATGCCAGCGGTCTCAGAGGCCGTGTTTCAGGTGTGAGCAAGGGCTGCAGACCTTGAGCCTCTGCTCTAGGTGAACCTGCACTCCCATCCCAGGAAGGGCTGGGGATCGATCGGCCGCAAGGAGAAGAACAAACCTGATGTGAGGAGAGCCACATTCTAGAAGCCTCATCAAATTCTGGTTGGAGCTGTGGCCTCTGTCACCACGTAGGGGCTGCGCTCACCTCACCCTGACAGGGTCAGGACATGGCCCTCAGGCTGTGACAGGAAAACGAAAGGGTTCTCTGTCCTGGGAGAAGAACTTCGGTGTGAGCCAGGGAGGGGTCCTCTTCAGAGTCGCAGGCACTCTTGCTCGGCTGGGGTGAACACTGGCCCAAGATGGCCGGGGACGCGGGTCAAATCTGACAAGGGCCTCAACCGTGATTCTCTTCAGCCCTGGTTGGCTCCTCAGGGGACGCTGCCTTGGCCTCAGAGACCCAGGGGGGGTGAGGGTCCTTTCTGAAAGAGCTGCCCCTTCTGCCCCGTGACGTAGGTAGAGTCAGCCTGACTACACCTGGGGAAACTGAGGCTCCAGGAGGCTCTAGGAAGCTCCTGCGGCTTGCAGGTCTCAGTGTTCAAACTTGAAGTCCCATGCCTGACACAGATCCGTTGCTGCCGTCCCGGCGTTCGTTTTCCATCAGTGGTTATTCCTCAGTGTTCGTGAAACCTGAGCTAGGAGCCCGCTCACTTACTCACTTAACATTCAAACAGTTGTTTAGGTCCATTTGGCAGGCACTGTTCTGGGCCCTTGGGGTGGATCTGTGAGCAAAAAAGACCAAAGATTCATTTCTCGTGGAGCTTCCGTTCTAGAAGGGTGTGCCAGTTGTACTGCCACGGAACACGCTAGCCCCAAATCTTAGTGGCATAAACAACTGCCATCTTTCTTATAGGTCATGATTTTGTGTCAGGCACTTGGCAGGGCTCAACGGGACAGTTCTTCAGTTCCATGTGGTGTCAGTGGTCCCACAGCCGTATTCCACCAGAGTCCAGGACAGCTGCCCTCCTATGTCTGGTGCCTGGGCGGGGAGGGTGCCAGGGCTCATCTGGGAACGGCAACCCGAACACCCACGTGGTGGTCAGACCTTGCACATGGAGAGGCTCAAGGCTCCCACAGAGAAGGTTCTCAGAAGCCAAGTGCAAGCTGCAAGCTTTCTTATGCCCTGGCCTCAGACATCACCGAGCGTCACTTCTACCACATTCTGTTGGTGACGGGCCAGCCGCAAGGCCGGCCAGACTCCACGCTGTACAAAGCATGTGGTACGGGAGATATGATTGTGTCCATCTTTGCAAAAATACCATCTGCCACAGAGGAGAGGGAGGAAGGCCAACGATAAACAGTGAACAGAGTAAAAACTAAATCGCATGTGTTCAAAGATTTTGAGGTACCATGGGAACACGGCAATTTTACAATGGGATGAAATATGACCCAGCCATTCCCTTCTAGGCCTTTACTCACCTAGGAAATAAACGCCCATCCCAAGACTTGCACGCAAATGGGTGGTAGAGGTTGCATCTGTGATGGCTCCAAGCTGGAAACAGCCCAAACGTCCGGCCTCAGATTCCCGGGGAGACAGACTGCTACAATCTAGCAGTAAAGCAACGAACTATGATACATGTAGCAAGGTGGGGTGGGGTGGGGTCTCAAAATAATTACCCTGAGTGACAGAGCCCAGGGAGAGAAAAAGAAGAAAGCAGGTCCTGTGTGATTCCGCTACATGAGATTCTAACAGATGAAAATGAATCTGTAAGCTGGGAAGGAGGAGGGGTTGCCTGGGGTGGGAGGAGGGCCAGAAGTGTGGCTCACAGAGGGGACCTGGAGACTTGGAGGTGACAGGCATGCTCGCTGTCTTGAGGGTGCTGATGGTTTCTCGGGGGAGGCACGAGGCAGATTGTTTAAGACGGTCCCTGTTAAATTTGTGCCGTTGGTTTTATGTCATTTATAATCGATGAAGCTGTGTTTAAAGGAGTGCGAGGTGAATTAGGAGTCTGGAGCGGGGTGCATTTCAGTGGGGTGCAGGCCACTTGGCTCAGGCAGCCTCCAGCTTTGTCTTCTTGTCCCGCGTTCTGGCATCAGCGGGCCACCGCAGGAGGGTCCCGGCCCCAGGTGGGCAGCGTCTGGTCAGTCCGGGCAGAGCCCCATGCTGTCAGGGCCCCAGCACGCAGGGCTCCTGGGCTCACATTCCAGGAACACGCAGAGACCAGAGAGGTCCGAGGCTGCATGTCTGTGGCCCGGGCTTCCGGCCCAGCTCTTTAAATAGCTCCAACCGCGCGGGACGCAAGCTGCTGCTACCAATCAGGCAAGCTTTTGTGCCGGAGCCTGGCGTGTGGGCACAGAAGGAGAGGCATTTTTTGGCACCGAGCGAAAAACTCAGAACAATGTAGAAATTTAGGAAGAAGCATTCTGATTCTGCTCGGGGCCAGGTACTATTGTAGAGGAAAGATCGAGGTTAAAATCCAATGGCTTATCGTGCATATATAATTAATAGAACGTATATGTATTTACCAGACGTTTTTGTGGGCCAGGAGGAATGCATGGGCTGCAGATCCCATGAGTTATCTCAGATAATCCTCCCCGTTTTTCAGACAAGAAGACCGAAAGAGCAGTAGCCTGCCGAAGGTGGAATTTAAACCCAGGAAGGTGTGCCCGGCTCCAGGACCTGTGTGATTTTGCCAGTACTCAGCACAGCCCCGTGGGGGGCCCGCTGTTGTTTGTTTAAGTGGTTAACAGTTTGTTGTTACGATAAATCGTTTGTGATGTGGATCCTGGGAACAGGCTGCGCCTGCGAACCAGAGGCAGTCGGGCATGTCAGAGCCCGCAGTCAGGAGACCAAGGCTCTCCATCCATATTGCCCTTGACCTTTGCAGTCCTCTTCTGGAAAATGGGAGGGTGGGGCTGAGTGTTCTGAGGGGCCCCATTGTCCTGTACTGCAAGCAGCATACTCAGAATGAGGGGGGGAAATCCCTCTGAGAAAGGCAGGCAGGAGCCCCCTGCTACCCATGGACTGCAGAGGTGTTGGAGTTCTGTGTCGCTATCACACCGTCCGGGCCGTTGTGTGCCACGGGGCCTGCCACTCACTCTCACCCCAGCCCAGACAGAAACCTCAGGGCCTCCGCTCAACAGCCCGAGCTGGCAGCCCTTAGCTCGCTGACTTTGGCAGCCCCCGAACCCCAGAGAAGTTGCTCACCCATGAGGTTTGGATCATGAAGATCTAGAAGAATCGTTCTGATTCAGGCCTTGCCAGCAGAGCACGGTGCCCGAGGAAAGAAAGAAGTCTTTAGCGGGAACCATGGGCGCGGGCAGAAGGAGGGGGAAAGGCCCAGGACTGGTTGGTCCGTATCCCCAACCCCTGCCGAGCCCCAGGAAGACGCTTCTCTGGGTCAGTTTTGCTTTTCAGCTGCCCTGGAAGCAGGGCCCAGCTGGATGCGGCTAGAGGGTTGGCCTTCCTGGTGCTGTTAACCCTTCTCTCTCCCAGCCAGTGCATAGCAGGGGGCTCAGCACATGGTAAGGGGCTCAACAAATGGGCCCTGGGGTGAAGACAGAAGATTGAAAACAACCTGGAGGCTTTGAGACTCTCACTTCCTTGGGAAGGGAGCTGTTGACTCCAGTTTTAAGGCCAGGAGAGCCTGGAAAGCAGGATCTAAGTGTGTCGTCTCTGTATCTCTGTGCTGGTTCCCATTCCTGCTCCTCTTCAGGGAGCGAGCAGAGACGAGAGGCTTGTGGGCCCCATAGGGCTGGCGCGGAGTAGGTGCTCAGGACACAGGAAGAGCAGAGTGAGCCTGCAGGCACATGCCCACAGCCTGCCACAAATTCCGGAAGGTCCTCCGGCTCGGGCAGCATCCCCAGGGCTGGCTTTTCTGGCGATGGAACCTGTCGGTGCCATCCAGAGTGCTGACCTTTGTCTCCCGCCGCGAAGACCAGCGGAACGCGTCGTGCTCCCCTGCTTCCGAGTCATTTGAGGAATCTCCGTGCCGGGCACTGGTGTCCGTGGGGGAAGAGGGCGCGCCTCTTTCTTTCTTCCTCCTAGTTCAGGTGACTGCAGATTAGGGGAAAATTGCTTCCTCCAGGCCAGTCTGGGGTGGCGCTGGGTGGCATCCGGCGGGGAGCTGGACCCCGGGGCTCTCTCCGGTCCCCCCAAAGGAGGGTCGTTTCTGGCTGGAGCTCCGAGAGGAGCATGGCTGCAGAGAAGGCCTCAGAGGCGAGCAGCTCACAGGCCGGCCGAGACTTCGGAGGGGCTGGCCCTGCCCTCCCCTGCCAGTGCCTCCCCTCTCCCCTGCCCACCTGGGCGGGGCTGAGTTTAGCCAGCAGCAGGGAAGACTCGAACCCGCCAGGAGGTGCATGTTGGCGTCTCGAAGGCAGAGTTTCTGTCCCGAGCAAAGTCTGCCTCCCAGTGGGCTCCTACCTTTGTCCCATTCCCAGGTGTGTCTCTTCCTTTCCTGGGCACCGCACATTGATTCAGAACCGTTCTTCTGGATCTTCCCAGCCCGCAGCTCACGGGTGGGTGACTTCTCTGGAGCTTGGGACCTGCCAAGGTCAATGGCTGTCGTTTGGGAACGGGACTCTCTAGAGCCCCGGCGGAGCCACTGGGTCGGCGGAAGAGCAGAGGAAGGAGCCGGTTGGGGATGTTTTGCTGGATGTTGGGATTATCAAAGGCACCTGACGATTGAGGGTGAATGTGGGGAGTCGGTGAGAGGTGTGTGACCACGCCAATAGGAGTGTGGTGTCCCTTCTTCGGATGAGAAGTTGGCGCACCCCCCTTTCACCATGTTGGAATCTCCACCAGTGAAGGCCCTAGACACAGTCGTCTTCTCTTGTTGGATTTCTTTTCATCTGCGAGGGCTTCTCCTTCCCATCTTCTGGAAGCTCAGACCCCCCCACCCCCAAGCTGCCTGCAGATTTAAGAGGCTGTTTGACGCTGGTGATGGACGGCCATGGGGCACCCTGGAGTGGTGCAGGCTGGAGGTCTGCTTGCCACGGAGATGGGTGTGGGGGCATGGCTGTGCTCCTACCAGATGGGAGGGCTTTCCCCGGGCCGAGGCGAGCTCTCCAGGCTGTTCATAGAAGGGGGATAGGATGCCAAGACATGGTGGCCTCTGTTACTATTCAGAGTTTGTTAGTAATAAGTGGGAAAGGTGGTGAATGATTTGGGGGTGGGATTTATAGGGAGAGGACAGTGGCCCGCAACAAGGGGGCTTCCTCCCTGCCACGTTACACTCTACGTGGGCACCAAGAGCGGGGCCTGTGGAGATGTCCCTGTATGTACCAAGCAATTAGGAGATTCTCATCCAAGGAAGGGAAGGTACTCGTCTGAGTTTCCGAGTTCAGCCCAGGTTCTCAGGAAAGCAGAGAAAACCAGGTGGAAGTGTCCTTTACTGAACACCTGCAGGGTGGCATCCACACTAGGAAAGCAAACAGTAGCTCATGGACTCCTCCTCACCATCCTGCAGAATGCTTCCTGGGCTCCCTTTTTCGTGTGAGGAATGGAAACTCACAAGGTGATGTGCGTGATAGAGACAGAACCAGGGCAAGTCTCTTGACACTTGGGCAAGTCGCTCAACCTCTCTGTCTCCGTAGGAGGCGCAGGGATTCTAACAGCCCCTGCCCTGGGGTCCTGCAGATTCAAGGAGAAAATTCGCAGAAAGAGGTTAGAACAGGAAGTGTCCATTTATTAAATATCAGCTGCTCTCACTTGATCATTATTCTTTTACTAAGCTCGGCATGGCAGCCCCATTCACTGTCCAGACTGGGGGAGTTTTGCAAGAGAAAGAGGGCCTGTTACATAAAGTTGTGCTGGGATGGTAGGCGTGAACTGGGACCATCCCAGACAGACAGGACCCGTCGCCCTTGACCGACAGACGAGATCTGAGTAGGAGGACAGGCGTCAGGCAGGCACTGCAGGTCAGGGGATGACATAAGCAAACGTGTGGAGGTCAGACACTCCTGGTCCGCGCAGGTGGCCACGAGAGGCAGCCGACCATGGGGCCCACCTGCCCCGCTGGACAGGAAGAGGGACACCTCCACCGTCCCTGACTCCGGGGCCCAGAGCACATCCTTCCCTCCGCTCCAAGTTCATCTGCGTGCCCTGAGACCACCCACCCGTTTGGAGTCATGATTTATGGGCATTGCCACTCCGTTCTTTATGGACCCGAAAAAGACATGATCTTTGGCACAACAGAGGTTTGAAAACCATCGCAATGCCATGGTAGACAGCTGGGAGCAGAGGGGGAGAAGTTCGCTCTTAAGTCGTGGAGTACATCCTCGATTGACCCCAAAGGAACAAAGCTTTTGGGTGGTGGCTGCAGGAGGAAGGATGCGGGAGGCAGGAGAGGGAGGCGGGCTGGCTGGAGGAGGCTGGTGTCCTAGCCTGCGTGGCTTCCGTGTGAAAACAGCAAGGGCGGGCGCCTGGGTGGCTCAGTGGGTTAAAGCTTCTGCTTTTGGCTTGGGTCATGATCTCACNCCCCCCCGGCCGCCCCCCCCCCAGGGGGGCCCCCCCCCCCCCCCCCCCCCCCGCCTGCCTCTCTGCCTCCTTGTGATCTCTCTCTCTCTGTAAAATAAATAAATAAAATCTTAAAAAAAAAAAAAAACCGCGATGCCTTGGTAAGGACGTGTTTCCAGGCAACTGTCGTTCCGCGCCCACAGGGTCCCTGTGCCTCCCAGCCTGGGCATCAGGTTCCCAGGAGGGTCAGAGCAGCCTCCCCTCTGGAACAGTGGGGTCTGAGAGAGGCTAGGGAGAGCTGCTTTCCCCGGAGAGAGAGGGGAAGGGAGCGGGACCTGGAGGCCAGGCTCTAGGGGTGAAGTGACATTCCCCAGCAAGCTGGAAGCTGGGCCTAGACCCGTGTCCTGACTCCCAGCCCTGAACGCTTAGTGGGGTCCTTGGTTTTTACTGTCTGTCTTCCTAAAATAGTTTTCTAAAAAGCTTAAAGGAATCTTGACCAGTAGAGTAGGATCTTTGCTCAAAAAGGGTAGCCCGATCACCCATCTGGAAATGTGTATTTTTGGCATTAATGGGTCTCCCGTGACCCTCTGTGGGGTCTTGGTGCAAATTAGAAGCAGCTATACAGACAGATTCAGAAAGCACACCCCTTCCCATTGAACACAGTCCTCCTGCTCTACTAAGGCCTCGGGTTTCTCGAAGCTCTTAAAATACAGCCCTTGAGTGGAGGTGAACAGGCTTGGGCCTGGGACGGGGGTCGAGGGCTCTCCCCCTTTGTCCCCTCTGAGCCAAGGCTCCTGTTCTCGGTATACTGAGACCTTGCAGGTGCCTGGCATGGGGGCCAGCAGGCACTGGCGACTCTGTGATGCCAAGGAAGACTGGAGGCACAATGCCGGATTTTCCCACCGCCTGAATTTCTTTTTGTTTTTTAAAGATTGATTGATGACTGGCCAATTGATTTTTAAATTTTATTTACTTTTTTGAGAGAGAGCACAAGCTAGGGGAATAGCAGGCAGAGGGAGAAGCAGGCTCCCCACTGAGCAAGGAAACTGACGTGGGACTCCATCCCAGCTCGTGACCTGAGCTGAAGGCAGATGCTTAACTGACTGAGCCACCCAGGCGCCCCTATTTATTTTAGAGAAAGAGAGCAGGTGCATGCAAGTGGGAAGGGGGAGAGGGAGAGGCAGACTCTGCACTGAGCATGGTGTACGGGCTCGATCTCGCAACCCTGAGATGACCCGAGCTGAAACCCAGAGTCAGACGCTTAACCGACGGAACCATCCAGGCGCCCCTCACCTCCGAATTTCTAAAGACATCTTCCTGTGACCCAAGGGTCTGGTTCAGAAAGTGCAGGTGCTGACTTGGGAAAAAGAAGTTCCAGTTAATAGCGACAGCCCACCCAGACACCCTCCAGCCAGCACCCGTGGCCACTTTCCCAGAGCACTGTTGACAGAGCTCCAGGCCCTGTGGCAGGCGCCTGGCGGCTTGTCTGTGATCCTCGGAGCAAAAACTCCAGCCACTGCTTTTGCCCGTTGAAGACAGCAGGGAGCCTTTTTACTCCAGAAACGAGAAGGGCACACTCCTGAGGTTTCTCCAGACACCCAGAGCCCTCCCCCTGACACAGGTGTGGGCATTTCATTTGGGACACTATGTGTCCGTGTTGTTCATGCCCAGGTGGGTGGGCATGGTGAGGCTGTGTACCACCCCCCGCCCCTGCTGGCATGCCCAGCCTAGCCCATTCGGGATGCGCCCTGGACTCGGTCCCAGGGCCAGAGCCTTCATCCCAGGGCTGAAAGTGTAAGCAGTAGGTGAGGAAGATGCACTTTAAATCCTCTCGGAGATATTATTGCTCACCTCTCAGATTGGCAAAAAGGCAGACGCTCTCACACGTGATTGGCAGAAAGGCCGAATGGTGTGACCCCAGTGGGGGGACATTGAGGTACAGCGAGCAAAATCACATACGCATTTGCCCCCTGGCTCAGCAGTCTCATGTCAGAGGGTTGACCCTGAGGATAAAACATCACAAATATGAAACAAATCACTGCATCTTCCTCGTAGGATGTATCCGAAGGCTTACAGGGACAGAAGAATGGGAAGTGAACCTCGAAGTGTATATAGATTTGTTGATAGTGCTCTTTGGGCTTATTTTGTTACTGTGGAATAGAGCAAATAAGTAAACTTATATTGTTAAGAATCAGGNCTCGAAGTGTATATAGATTTGTTGATAGTGCTCTTTGGGCTTATTTTGTTACTGTGGAATAGAGCAAATAAGTAAACATATATTGNTCTCTCTCTGCCTGCCTCTCTGCCTACTTGTGATCTCTCTCTCTGTGTCAAATGAATAAATAAATAAATAAAAAAATCTTTAAGAATCAGGATTGTCTCTGTGGGAAACAGGAATCTGGAATGGAAGAAGGTGTTGGATGGGAGTTGGAGGCATCAGTATGCTCTTGATTTTATTTATAAATATATTACATACATAAATTTTATATAGCTGTATGTATATATAAGATTTACAAGTCGTAACCACAGAAAGGAAAAAGAAGTAGTGACCCCTCGGAGCAGTGCACACACCTGGTACCCACAGCTGTTTCTCAGCCCTGCTCCCCATGAGAAGGGCTCCTTAGGCCTAAGTGGAGGATCCCAGGGGTTGGGCAGTGCAGAGTCACAAGGTGTGACTTGAACATCTTGTCTTTCTGGAAGGAAAGAGACAGATGGGTCAGAAACCAGGCACTGGTTGGAAGAGAGGGCTGCTGACAAGGATGAGACTGTTGAACATCCAAAACAATGAGAAAATTAGATTCTTCACGGGGGAGTGGAGGGGAAAGATGAAAGCTATTTAGTCAATGTGTAATTAGCTAGAAAATCACCAAAGTGGGCACACTGCCATACGGGCCTCCTGATGGGACACAGCGAGATGACACAGCGTCACCTGGGGGGGGTCGGACTGGAAGCGGGGCAGCCTCGATGTCCCCAAAGACCCGCGGAAGGCAAAGGGAACCTAGATTTAGGGGGGAAATCAGGAGCCACGCAGTTCAGTGCCTCGTGTGACTGTTTGGGGTCTTGGGCTGGGGGGTGGGAAAGCCGCAGAAGCGGTTACTGGGGGCACTGCCCGGGCTCTGTGTTAGGCGGTGTGGCTGCATCAGCAGTGACGCAGAACGGGACACGTCAGGAGGTCTCAGGACGGGCCGACCCGGGGCGCTGGGGAGCGGGGCCCTGGCGATCTCGCAGCCCTGCCTGAGCGCAGGGCCACTTCCCCGGGACGTGCCCCACGCTGGCCACGTGCCGGAACAGATGTTGACCCTCGTTTGCGGATAGGAAATGCGTGTACCATGATCTCACGTCTCCTTATGAATATTTTAATATTAAAGCAGCAAATCCCAGAAAGTGCTGACCCACCGCTTTTCTGGGTTGGCGCATTCCAGGCAGTTCCGCTGGCCTGCTTGGTGCCCGCCTGAGCGCATGTCGCAGAAGGAGCGTGTGGGTCTCTTCGTGTGGCCAGGCGGGGCTCTAGCACGCCCGTCCCTCCTTGAATGGGATTCGTGCGACCCCAAGGGGATACCGTTGTCATCTGATTTTGAAGTCACTTGAGAAGAGTGACTCAACTTCAGATCTCCAAATCTAAGCTGTGTGCTGGGGGTGTGGGACTCTGATGGGGCCCTGGCCGGCCGCCTTCCCAGGGACCAGCACAGGGGACATCAGGCCCCCAAGGGCCTTGCCTGCACGTACCAGCTAAGTAATAAGTAGGTCCTCCATCCGCTGTAGCTGCTACTGCATTTCTCTGTTCACTTTAATCAAAGGCACCACAGCAGGCACTTGCCAGGTACTGGAAACACAGAGAGTCATTCATTCCAGAAATATCGATTGACCCTGGCCACACGCCAGGCCCAGAGCTAGGTGCTGAGTATATCGTGGAGAGCAGAACAGCTCAGCAGTTTAGAGGGGAGTCAAGTAATGAATTAGCGAGCAGACAAGGAAAAGATAAGATAGAAGCACATGCCCAAAAGGATTAAAATGGGGAGGCGTGGAAGACAGTGGGGGCGGGGGTGGCTCCTTGGCCTGCGGTGGCCACAGAAGGCCTCTCCGAAGCAGAGACATCAAGACTGATGGGGAAAAGTCAGGGGGCAGCTCTCGGGGCAGGAGGACAGAGCCTGTGTGGCTGGAGGGTGAAGGACATGGAGGGATGGGAGGTGATGACAGGCAGGTTCAGGAGGGGCTTTGCAATCTGAGTGAGGACTTGGACTTTATTATACCTGCTGGTTTTAAGCCGGCAAGCAGCTCAGTCTGACTTACCTTTGAAGCAGCCCCTCTTCTGGCAGTCCTCTTGAGAATAGACGGAATTAGGGGTGGTCTTGAGAGGCTGTTTCAGTCCTCCTGCAGGACAGGTCTGGAGAATCAATCACCAGACTTGCTGGCAGATCAGATGCAGGGGAGAATAGAGGACAACCCAGAGGGATGGGGCTTGGGTACCTGGTGCCGTGCAGGTCCTCCTCCAGCCTGAGGCACTAGGGAGCCACAGCAAGCTTCTAGGCAGGGAGTGATGGGATCCGATTGGGGTTTAGGAAGCCAGCCTGAGGGTGTAGGCCCGGGTGCCTGGGCCAGGGAGGAGGAGGGGGATGAGGGCAGGTGGTTCTCCCTGCCTGCAGAGGAAGCAGTAGGTATAGGCAGAGCCTGTTCCCTCCTCACACTTGACCTCAGGCCCCTTGCTGGGGGCTCCCGCACCATCACCTCCTCCCGGCTTCCTTTGTCCTCCTTGAGGGGAGGGAGAATGTTGCCCTCCCCTGTGGGGACTGCGTTCCCAGGCACAGGCCGAGTTCCCACGGCATGGCATCCCGTGGCCTGGTGTCTGGGTTTCCATCCCCACCCGGCCCGCCCTCTCCTCTTAGCCTGTCGGAGCAGAGCCGGAGCCGAGCGGGGACGCACTGGAGGAACAAGGGCCGCCCTGCCCAGCCCTGCTGGAGGGGATTGTAATTAAAACCAGGGCGGCTGCACTTAGACTAATGACACTCCACACTCAGAATTGCTGTCCTAGGCTCTGGTTTTCCTGATGCCAGAAAATCCAATAACTGCGGGTTACGTTCAGTCCGGATGTAGTGCTGATGGGGTTTGTGAAATCCATCCAGCGTGTTGTATTCTGATCGTTACCTGTTGGGGGGCCAGCAGGGGTGGGGGCTCTCCCTCCGCCCCCGGACAGGCAGCTGGTTCACAAGGGCCACCCTTACCCCAGTGGGGTCAGGTGTGCAGCTCAGTCCCAGACGCCAGGTTATTGAGGGAAGACTGGCTGCTGGCCCCTGTCCTAAGGGCCCCCACCCCTCCGCCCCTCCCCCCAGCTCCAGGCACATTGCGGCTGCACGCAAGACAGCCTCCCCTCGCCTGGGCTTTTGGGGTCCCCACGTGTGACCATTTTCTGGGACAGTAAGCTTTCCTAGAGCCTTTTGCGTCCCACCTTCCCAGCCAGACTCAAAGGAGCCCAGGTCACCCTTTCTTAATGACTCAAGGTCACACAGGAATATTCATTTTTGTACTTGGGAAAATGTGGTTACACCATCCCTTTGCGCTGGATCCTCTTCCCCTTCCTCTCAGGCCACCTGTCACTTGTCTGCTGTCATCGGGCTGCCTCTGGGGACCTTGCTCCCATCCCTCAGCCCCTCGGAGGATTCGTTTGTGCATCTGCAAAGTGGAGATGATCCCAGGACCAGCCTGGAAGGGGGTCGGAGGATCGATTGTCACCTCGGCCAGCTGCCCCCGGGCACAGGCAGCCTCTAAGTCTGGGTACCTTCTTGCACCCGCTGCTGTGCTTAGACCCAGCTTGGAGCAGGCTGAGAGCCCCCCAAGGCCACCTGCTGCTGCTACAGCAGAGGCTCAGGGGGCAGTGGGAGCTTGGGCCTTGTGCATGGGTCACAAAAGGTGGCTGGTGGGGCCTGGGCAGAGAGGGAGAATCTGAGCTCCACACAGCACCCTCCCGTGCATTTATGCTGCCCTAAGCTGTGACCCGCCCCACCCCCCTCCAGGATTCCCGAAGGTGCCTGCCCCACCCCCCTCCAGGATTCCCGAAGGTGCCAGCCCTGGGTGGGGCCCAGCCGGCCTGTTTGACAGCAAAGAAACCTCCACCCTGGGAGTTCAAGTGGCTTTTCCACAGCGTTCCCTGCAGAGCCTGCTTGGCATTCCCTGCACCCCATTCCAGCTCCGTGACACCAGGAGCCCGGGGGACCACCTCCCTGCGCGGGGCCTCTGTCCTCATACCTCTGCGGTTGGAGAGAGGCTGGCACGAGCCCACAAGCTCACACCAGCTGCACGGGGAATAAAGCAGGCACCCGACGGAAGGGGCCGGCCACGGCTCCTCTCTTCACCAGCTCCGCACCTCAACGTGCTTTGCTCCTTTCCCGCCTTCAGCGTTTCGTGCAAAACGCCCCTCTTCCCAGAAGCCCTTTCCTGGTCAGCCCGGGTGCCTCTGGGCAGCTCTGAAGTAGGTCCTTGTTTTTATTTGCCTCCAGTGATCCCAGGCTGGAAAGCTGCTGACCCACAGATACGTTCTCCTGAGCCCGTGTGCTGCTTATTTAATGTTTGAATGTGTTACCACCGTTTGAAAGTCGCAAACTATTCATGCTGTGCATTTCTACCTTCTTTTGGAAAACCGGGCAGGTCTGGCCACCTGGGGCCGTGTTGCCTCTGGCCAGCAGTCCACTGAGGCTGTCCGCTTGGACGTCTCGCACCGCCGGCGGCCCTCCACACCCCACCCGGCCCCTTCTGCCTGCCTCTGTCCCCCCACTCTGTACCCCATGCAGCCAAGCGGAGGAGGCATGCCAGTTTCCCGTCTCTTCTCCACAGCGGGCCGGCCCAGCCTTCTGGGTCTTTGGTCCTCGGTCCCCCGCACCCACAGGGTCCAGAGCCTTTGACATGCTCTTGTCTCCCCCTTCCCTTTGCAGCCCTATCCTTTTCTCCTTCCTGACCCCCCATCCCTCTCTCTTACTCCCTTGCCGGCAAGCCCAGGGATTCACACCTTCCCCTTTGCTCCCTGGGTCCCTTGGCTGCTGGCTGGATTTTAGCGCCCTGGGTGTGTGGCTGAGTCATCCCTATGTCATCGGAGCCCCGCTCAGGCCTGGCCTGCAGTGTACAGCTCCAGGAATGGCAAGTACGAGAACGAGGTGCTAAGGAAGCTACCAAGGCCCCACCCGCCCTCCCCTCTGAGGTTCAGGCCCAGACGGAGACGCCTGGCCCCGCCACGACAGGCTGGAGCAGTCTTGCAGCGACACGCCTCGCAGCGGGACAGGCCCATCAGCCAGGGAGCTGCGCCCGAGGGACACCAGCTGCGTCCGTGCGCTTCCTCCAAGTCAGACTTCCCTCCCGCCGGCCTCTCCCAGGCCCTGCAGGAAGGGCTGATCTTCCCCGAGACATGCCACTTGCGGGGAGAAGACATCTCGGGAAGCTATGGTCCTGGGTACCTGGCACCTCCTGGTGCCCAGCCTGGCGTGGGGTGGGGGGTGGGGGCTCGGGAAGGGACGTGCATTTGCCCCGTGTGACAGGGCGCCCACCTCCCTGACTGACCTCATCTCCCCGAAGGAGCTCAGTCTCACTCTCCTCTGTTTCTCAAATGCCCGAAGGCCAGTCACTCCTGGGGAGTCACTTGGCTGATCCCTCAGCCTGGAATGTTCTTTCCCAGAATTCCCTGCCTCCAGAGTCCCAGAGCCCCGGGCTCCTCGTCCTTCACGGTCTAGACTTAAACGTCACCTGCTCAGAGAGGTCCTTGGAGCTTCCTCTCCCCAGGAGACCTGCCCTGTGCCCCCCATCCCGCCAGGTACTCTCCGTGTCAGGCTCAGATGGTTCCCTTCACAGTACATTTCACAGTTTCCGACTGTTTTCTGCATTTGGGCTCTTAGTTATTTGCTGTCAGCTGCAGGAGGGTGGAGGGGTCATGTCTGATTTATTTCTGCTTTATCCCCAGCAGCCAGCCCACAGTTAGAATGTTGTCGGTTCTTGGTAAATGGGTGAACAGACCAGTGCCAGACCAGGAGCAGGCTGACTTGTCTGGCTAGCGCTGTGGGGTAGCCCCCTGAGGATGTAGGACCAGGGCCTGGGCTGGGAGCTGGCAGCAGGGCCCAGAGCCTCAGGGGCTGACTAGGACTCTGGGCACCCGGGGTCCTGTGGGGCCTCACAGAGCAAAGACGTAATGTAGGCCTGATCAGATCCCAGCTCAGCTACATTGTTGCTGTGTGGCTCTGGGCAAGTTACTTAATCTCTCTCGGCTGGAGCTTTTGAACTCACAGAAGCTAAGGCAACAATGTGTATAAAGCATTTGGGAATGGTACCTGGAAGCTAAGCACAGGGTAAATGATGATCCAGGGGTGAGCCTGATGTGCAGTGTGTCTGGTTTGGAATGAGGCAGATAGGAAGTGGAGATGCGGGTCTGTGCTGTAGAGATGGGCTATGGCTTGGCTACTGTCTTGGATCCTGTCTTCCCTGTCCTCCTCGCTCCCACTCTGCAGATGGCAACTGCCTCGGAGGCCCCCCCAGCTGGCTCGGGGCAGAGTGGCAGGTGGACAGGCTCCCACTGCTTGTGGACTGATTTCATGCAAAAAGGTGCTCCAGACATTGGCTGGTGTGGGTTTGGGGATCATCTGCCATGGGGGCGGGTGGGCCTGGGTCTTCTGCTCTTTCTCTCTGTATCAGCCCAAAGAGAAATAAGGACATTGCTAACTTCTGGGATGACAGCCAGAGCGAGCCCACCCAGAGGATGGGGCTGTGGGCGGGGCGGAGACTCCAGGGGTCAAAGCGGGCAGGGGACATGGCTTCTGGGCAGCGTGGCGCCGTTCCAGACCCAACGCTCTACCTGAACTAACGTGTGAAATTCTCACAGCACCCTGGAAGGCAGGTGCTTTCATTGGCTTCACTTTACAGATGAGGAAACTGAGGCACAGAGGCATATAGGTCCCTATTTGGTAGAGCCTGGATTCGGGCCCAGGCTGTTAGGCTCGAGGACTTAACTTTCAACCACTTACTCTGCCAGGGAGCTACAGTCCACAAGTAGCTGTCAAGTTCACAGGTAACCTGGTGGCAGTCGTTTAGATGGTACTAGTCTTAGAGTCAGATGAACGTGATTGGAATCCCTGCTGTGTGACTTTAGGTAAGTCGATTCACCTCTCTGAGCCTTCATTTTGCCGTTAGGACAGTGGACATAGAAACACCTCTTTTGCAGGGCAGTTGGAGGGACAGGAGGAGGGTCGCAGGCGTAGTCCTCCCGCAGGCACCCCACAAGTGTTTGTTTCCTCCCTCCCTGTGCCTTCAGCCTCAGGCATTGGCTCCTGTCCAGAGCCTGACCTTGGCCTTGAGTTCCGCGAGGGCTTCGGAAATGGCTTTGGCTGCCGCAGTGGAGAGAGCTGCCCCAATCTGCTTGCTGATCAGAATCTCGGGGCGCCCCTTGCCAGGCCTTTCATGTTGTTGCTTTATTTCACAAGAGCCCCGGTGTTTGTTTAGTGATGGACGGTATTTTTAGAACTTAAAAGTAATTCTGCTCTTCGAGGAACAAGCCTGTGGATGGAGCCCCATCTGGAGCCAGGCCGGGACTGGAGGCGTGTGGGCGCCGCACCCTGGGTCTCCCCACCTCTGTGCCCTGCTCCTCCCGGGCCTTACCCCTGGATGCGGGATGCCTCAGCCTGCTCTGCCCAGCTTGACCCCTGCCTTCCCACTGGTCCGGCCCTGGGGGTGCTGGTTGGGGGGGGGGTACACCGCACTCCTGGCTCCCCCTCAAAGACATCCCCATTCCAGTCCCTGCAACTGGAGAAGATGTTACCTTGCGTGGCAAAAAGGACTTCACAGCTGTGATGGAGTTAAGGATCTCGAGGTGGGAGCTTACCCACATTATCAGATGGGCCCGGTGTAACTGCAAGGACCCTTGTCCCAGGGAGGCGGGAGCATCAGAGAGAGAGGGGAGGGGGTGTGAGGATGGAAGTGGAAGTTCAGAGTCGGAGGCAGCCTGTGGATGTTGCAGTGCTGGCTCTGGGGATGGAGCAAGGGGCCACGAGCCCAGGAACGCCAGTGCTTCTAGAAGCTGGAAAAGGCAGGGAAAAAGGTCCTGCCCGAGAGCCTGCCGAAGGCATTTAGCCCTGCCAGCATCTTGACCTTGGCATAGGAAACCTGCTCTGGACCTCTGGCCTCCAGAACTGTAAGAGAGTCGATGTGGCTTGATTTAAGCCACCAAGTGCATGGTCAACTATTAGCACGACAACAGGAACCCAATCCCCAGCCCCACGTCCACCTCCCTCCTTGGAGCACCCCGTTCAGGCCCGGGCTGCAAGGGCGCTGAGCCCCCAGGAGTACCTCTGCGAGACAGAGCTCACTCTTGGGGGGAATTCTGGAGGATGTAAGGACCCAACCCAGCCCCCGGCCTGTCGTAAGCCCGAAAATACAATGTGGTCACGCCTATTGTCCATTCTACGGAGACTCAGGGTGGAGATGGGGAGGTGGCGCTGCGGTTGTGGGTTTGAATGGGTGTCACAGAAACCTGGGTTCGAACTGGAGCCTTACCACCCCTGGTGAAGTTCAGCAGAGTCGCTGGGGCCTCTGGGCCTCAGTTTCCCCATCTGTCGGAGGGGAGAACCGTGGCTGCAGGCCCGTGAGCAGGTGTGCAGAGCGCAGAGCCTGGCCAGAACGCTGCTGGAGGAGCGGACCCCTCTAGCGAGGTCGGCTGCCCCGCTTCCTGTCCGCCCCGGCTCAGCCCCGCGCCTCCTTCCACAGCTGGAGGGCTCTCGGCCTCCAGGGTCGACCTCTGTTCACTGCGGTGGTTTCCCACGGTGGGAGTCACCGGTGGGAGTCCTGGAGGATGGCTCTGGGTCCCCCCGGGAGGCGATCTCGGGCAGGAGGTGGCTTCTTCCTGCTGCCCCCTGCTTGGCCCTCCAAAGCTGAAACCCTAACAGACTGCCGAGGCCGAGGCCTCCGGAGGCCGCAGCAGACACATCTGGGGCAGGAGGGACGCCTCTGCGGGGTGCGGGAGGGCAGAGGCCCCGAAATGGGTCTCAGAAGGCCCCTGCCCGGCCAAGACGTGTTCGTGAGGACCCAGAAAGTCACAAGGGAGTCAGAATGGGCTTAGTGCAGTTTGCAGAGAGACCTGGGCGTGCGTGACCTGCCGACGCCGTCGCCGGGTGGACTGGGGCGGGAGCCGGCAGGGGGGGCAGCCGCAGGGACGAGGACACTGGGGTGCATCAGGGTCAGGAGAAGCCGCGCACACTCGGACTGCCCACGTTAAAGCCTCGCGTGGCCGGTTGCTCTCTGAATGACCTTGGGCAAGTCACGTCACTTCCAGGAACCGCAGGTTCCCATTCAGACAAATTGACAGCGTCATCATCTTCTTTGTCTGACACATAGGGAGCCCTCCCTACGTGCCAGGCACCGTCTCGACTTCTCTAGAAAGGTATTAACTCTGAATCCTTACCATAAACCCGTGAACTGGGCGCTCTGGTCACCTGCCGGCGAGGGAGGGGCCCCGAGGAGTCAAGGAAGGTGCCAGAGACCGCGCCCAGGGACTTGGGCCCGGGTCACCTGGCACTCGTCAGGCCTGTGGCCTCCTCCCTTGGGGAGCCGCGGGGAGCCGCGGGCACCGTCCAGAGCTTGTCCGGCTGATGCGGGTAAAGCACCAAGCGCCGTGCGGGGATCAGGAAGCACTGAGTAGCGGTTCGCTCTTTCTGCGTCTGTTAACCCGGATTAACAGAGGTGCCTGGTCACTGGTGTCTGGGGCCCAAGGTCAAAATCCATTCTGACGTTTGGGGGCCAGGGATGTATTCACCGTTTGGATCCTGCTGCTGGTGTCACGGGTGTGTCTGTACGGAAGTCAGGGCTCCTTGAACAGTGCACTTAAGATACTGTATAGGGTGTTCGGTCTCTTGTCAGTTATACGACAGTAAAGCTGTTTAAAATGAAAAATACAGCAGAATTTAATCAACAGGGCGCCGGGGTGGCTCAGTCGGTGAAGCGGCTGCCTTCGGCTCAGGTCATGGTCCCGGGGTCCTGCGATCAAGCCCCATGTTGGGCTCCCTGTTCAGCGGGGAGCCTGCTTCTCCCTCTCCCTCTGCCTGCCGCTCTCCTGCTTGTGCTCACGTTCTCTCTCTGTCAAATAAATAAAATCTTAACAACAACAAAAAAGAAATTAATCAACAAAACAGAAATTCCATTCTGTCCAGTGGGTTTGGCCCAGAGAGGACCACCAAAAGGGTGGGTTGCTTTTCACACAGCAGCCCCTACCCTCAAATTCTAGCATAAAGGAGGGCGGTGGAAGTGGGGGTGATCTTTCCTTGTGGGTGTTGCTGTGTGTCACGGCGCTGGCCCTTCCTGGTCGCTCAGCTCTGGATCTGCACACACACGCTCCCCTCAGGACTCAGAGAACATTCGCACAGGTGTCTCACCTGCATGTTACGTGGAAGTGGGGCATTTACCCTGCTCCTGGGCGTCCCCGTCGGTGCCCCCCGACTTGGCCTCCTCCAGGAACTGCCTCTTGAATGTCCCAAGTCCTGGTTGACACTCAACCAGTGGTGCGCAGCTTACCATCAGCTCGTGGACGGCAAGCCCAGGCCTATGGCCCTACTTGGGGAAGAACCGGGATGGACAGACCGGGGGCCGCGCACCCCAGGCCCTGGCTCGTGTCAGACTCGGGCTCATGTGAGCTGCGTGGTCCTGACCTCAGCTCTTCACCAAGCCAGTCCTCCGCTTCTTCATCTGCACAAGCAGGGTGATTTCACAAGCCTGTTGTGAGGGGCGTCTGAGAAGGTTCCATATTTCATGGATTCTAAATCTGAGTCAGGGTCTGAAATCAGGGTGCATCCCCCCAAATGATGTGTCAGAGTTCAATTGGCAGTGTTTTGTGATGGCCCCTAAAATATTGGTGCATGGCACACCGGCCAGCTCCCAAGAGCTGAGGCCGTACCCCAGGGCAGGGCCCAGGCCAGCACAAACACGAACACGGAATGGGAAGGGTATGACTCCAGAGCCCCCAGACGCGGGTCTCCTCTCGGGCTTCCTGCTCTCTGGCTGTCCAGAGATCCAGAGACGTTCCCTCGCTATAAAACAGGGACGATAAAATGTACTCGGAATTGTTTTGAAGATTAACATGTGTGAGTCCCCTGGCACGGGGCCAGGCGTGGGGCAGGTGTTTAGGGATTTTGTTCACCGTCTTCAAGAAAATGAGACTGTGTCTCTTCAAAGTCAGTCTCAGGGGAAACTAAGTCTGGGGTCAGAGGCCCTTCCAGAATTGCCCTTGACCTTGTTCAAGTCGCTTAGACCTTGTGCCTCAGTTTCCTCACCTGTAAAATGGGCAAATAATAGGACCTACCAGCCACAGTGGCTGTGAGAATTCACGGCAACAGCACAGACCACCTGGCACTTAAAACGCTCTCACTGGGGGGCGTGAACCAGGCGCTGACACATCCGGTTGTCGTTACTGCCCTTATCGTGCTGATTATTCTTCTGAGCTGGGGATACTGAGGAGGATACGTGCAGATCAGGACCCTGAGACCTCACAACCTCATACACGTGGAGGAGAAGAACAGGCAAGCTGGGCCCAGCCTGGGGTTGCAGGGCACCGGGGCCGACCCTCTTCCAGAGCACAGCAGGTTCTCAGGCACAAAGACTCGCTGTGTCCTTTAGAGGTACTCTTTCACCATTTAAAATCATCATGGGTTTTATTTGGAAAAAACACCTTTTTAATCTGTGCTGCATCGTTTGCCTTTGCTGCGTCATTGCTGGGCACGCACCTGGCCCCCAGGACTCCAGTCTCACTGATTCCAAACAACAGCTGGTATTTGGGGCGTAGACACGGGAGCAGGTGCCGTCTGTTGGTGCATGCCTCCTCCTCCTACCCTGACTCTGGTCCCCTTTCCCTGGACTCCCAATTCACCAGTTGTACCTGTGCCTCCTATTTCCTTCTGAGTTTAAAATTTAACCTGAAAAGGATGGGTGTTCAACATGCTGGCAGCCAGGAAATCAAGGCAACGCTGTCTTGTCCCTCCCACGGTGGAACAAACATCCCCAGGGGACTTGGCAGTCTTTTCACTTTCCTTGCACTTTACCATGCGGGGGACTGGCAGATTATGCAGGCAGGTGTTGGGGTGGCTAGAGGCTTGGAAGTCTGAACCTTAAACCCCAGGCCGGAGAACTCTTTCCAGAGACGGGTTCCACTGCCGTTGAGACCTGACGTCTTGTGGTCTGGCCACATCCACCCACTGGCCAGCCCTAGTGTCCCAGGGACATGAATAGAGAACAAAAGTCAGACACCTTAGAGTTGACCAAACACTTGCATCCAGCATCTTGTTTAAGCAAAAGGAGGATTCCTATGGCTGGAAATAAGACCAGAGTTGGTTGGCCAGGCTTTCTAGGCCATGGGAGGCTGAGCCAGGTCTCTGCTGGGTTGAGGGAAGGAAGGAGCTCTCATCCGCCTGCAGAAGTTTGGTGGTGACCCAGCAGGAACCTTGCATATAGTAGTTGCTTGCTAAGTACTGATGGGATGGGATTGGATGTGAGCCAGGGAAATCTGGGCGGTCCAGGCTGGGTCCCATGTAACCCCCTTGCAGAAGGTCAGGAGCTTTGCTTTCATGTTCTCCTGTCATATTTTCATCCGATATGCAAGCCTGACTACCTCGCTGTCGTTGTAGGACCTTGTGGGTTAGCTCGAGAGTGAGGGCAGGAATGATCATTAACTTATTCATTCATTCCACAGGTACCGACTGAGTACCTACTATGTGCCAGGCACTGTTCTAGGTGCTAAGGATACAGCAGTTAATAAAACAGACAAAACCCCTCCTCTCACAGAAATGACATTCTACAAAGGGTGTGGAATAGACAGTGAACATGATTAGTAGGTAAAATAGAGGGGCTAGTGGTTGGTACCAGGTGCTAAGGAGAAAAAGCAGAGAAGAGCAATAAGTGAAGTGTCACTATTGCAGTTCTAGAAACTTCCAGGGAAGGAATGCTGTCACTAATCACAGTAATAGCTGTATTTCCTTAGGGCCTTCTAGAGGCCAACCCCCTTGCAAAGAATTCGAGACAGTCATGTAGCCCTTGGCAGCAACCCTGAGACTTACCTGGGGACCTTGGGCAAGCCTCGGGCAGCAGACCCCCGGGGCGTGGGCCTGGAACACAGCCATCACTGTCCCGGTATGAGCTCAGGCAGCACCAGGTTCCCCGCACTGTGAAATGGGAAGGGCAGTGGCTCCTACCTCCATGCCTTTATTAGCATAATTATCCTCCTTTACCTCAGAGAAGACTGTCACGAGTGAGCTGCAGACTCAGGATTTGAACCCAGATCTGGCACTCTGAATCGAGCAGGGTTTTTTTTAAGAGCTAGCAACCTTGTGAGGCCTAGACCTCACGGTCCCCTGCTGACGGATGAGAACTTCAGAGCCCAGAGCAGTCAGCCAGGAAGAGGGAAGGTGTGCTTGGAGCCAGGGCTGTCCCTTGGCATCACTGTCGTCCAGGCTGCCTGGGTGTGGGCTCGCAGGGAGGGCCCGGCCAGGGGCTCAGGCAGGGCTCTGGGGGGACGCAGAGGCTGGTCGGGTGGTGGGAGGCCTCCCTCCCCTCTCCAGGCTCCCACTCTGACCGGCCGACACCTTGCTCGCCTACCTTCACAACAGATGTGTTGCAAAGTGGATAATTCCAAAGCAGAGCGCTCTCCTCATTTCCCGCACATTACTGCCTGCTAACCACGCTGATTGCCGCCGCCCATTAAACTCTCCGGCTCTGATTTGCATAAGAAGTTTTTTCCCTGATAGATTTATCAGTTCCCAGCATCTTCCTTGTGCAGAAGGCCCGGCTGCCCCCTTGACCACACAGGACGGGAGCTGGCATCTCGCCTTGGAGCAGCCGTGGCCCCCATGAGTGGGACCTGCCAGTGGGGTGGGGGGGACTCCTGCCCGGTTCTGGAGCACAGGAATTGCCCCCTCCCTCCTTCCCTTTTTGATAAAATGACTGTTTTGCCCATGAGGCTTAATGAGGATCTGGAAGCTTTGTTTGCCTTAAGCTGTGGCCTGCAGAAACCGGGAGCTGCCTTCCCCGGAGGCTCAGCCCCGAGTCCGTTACCGTCAGCGCAGCACGCTAGCCGGACCTCCCCATCCAGACCCCATCGCCTCCGAGTCTGGGACCTGCTGGGGATTCTGGCCCCGGGCTGCCAGCACCATGAAGGAAAGGGCTTTGCCCAGCTGTTGAGTGCCTTGTGGCTACAGGCAGATCCCTAAACTAGGCAGGGCCCCAGACAGGCCTAAGAGGAGGAGCTGTGACCAAAGGCAAGTCATCTAACCCCTCCAAGCCTGGCTTGCCCTTCCATCAGATGGGAGCACTCGTCCTGACTGGTGTGCAGACGGATGAGATACCCATCATGAACACTGATAGCGCCCCACCATGTTTGTAGAGCACTTCACTGTTAGCAGAACACTTCACAGAGGCTGTTTCATGTGAGCCTTGAAATCAGTTATGTGACCTGCCCATATGCCAGGGCCTCTGGCCTGGGTATCTAGCTCTAAAACTAAGGCTTGTTCTACCTTGCCCCATCTGTCTTCCAAGTTCAAGGTCAATATAAGGTGTTGCTGTTCTCCTGAGAGCACACATGCCCAGGGATCCTCAGTGGGCCCAGAGGCCCGGGGCAGGGAGAGGGAAGTTGCAACGGGGATGGTTGGGGACACTGAGGGGGATTGCCAAGGTCCTGCTCCCTCCCAGCTACAGCCCCGAAGGCCTCTCCTTCGTCCTCATCGCTTAGTGCTATTTGTTTGGACTGTTACTAGCTCACTTCCTGTTATTCCCTGCCAGACGATCGGCCAGGAAATTCTTCACTTTAGTTTCCTTGAGAGGTCAAATGCTTCTCTCTGTGCAGAAATAAATAACTCCTGCACGCTGAGTTGGCAGTTTTTCAGGGCAGCCTGCTGGCCCCCTGCCCTGCGGTCTTAGCCAGCCCTACCCGGCGGCCCGAGGGCACTGGGGAAACAGAGGCAGCCTGCAGCCCGGCCTCCAGCTGTCCGAGAGCCATCCCGGACGTGACTACAAAGGACGGGACGATTGGAACACCAGACCCAGGGCCAGAGCCCAGGGGCATGTGGGGAGAGGCCGTCTCTGTTGACCTGAGCTCCAGTAGCTTCTCCCTCCCCCACCCAGAATCCTGATGGAAATGAGGGAGGGTATCATCATGGCCTGATCCCCCCCCCCCGAAATCTGTCTGGATGCTGTCTCAGCTCTCCAGGCCATACGGAGCAGCAGGGAGGAAGTGAGGTCTGCCTGAGAACTCACCTAACCAAAGTCCCAACTCCTGAGCCTCTCCGCACAAAGGGTACTCCTTGCTTTGGCTGAGTGGCTCGTACTTGACACACAGCACTAATGAGCCAAGTCCCATCGTGCAGCCCACAGCAGGGTAGAAGGGGTGCTGGGGAGAAGCTGCTCTGAGCACCCCTGCAGGTGGGACAGCTGTCAGCCGCACAGCAGAGGGAAAGACAACCCCTGGAGTCAACTCTGTGGAGTGCCAAAGTCTGGACCACTCAGCAGAGGCATCAACGGCCCTCTGTGAGCCTTGGTGCCATTTTTCTTTTGTAAGAAGTCATTTCAGTTATATACGGAGGTCAGTAGAATCGTGTGATGACCTGGGCTCCACATCCATCACCCCGTGGCCGGTCCTGTCCCACACTCGGCCTCTCCTTCCTCCCCATGTAATTGTGAAGCAAATCCCAGTACATTGTATCCTCTGTGAATATTGTTCTATGTCATTAGAAAAGAGGAACGTTTCAAAAAACAAACATAATCCCCAAACTCTGATCGCACCTAAAAAAACGGTTAGATACCCAGTCGTGACCCAGATTTCTAATTGACTCCTGAATTTATGTTTTACACTGTGTTTTCTGGAATCAGGATTCAAGGAAAATCCACATGGTGTGATTAAAGTGTCTTGAAAAATCTAAAGTTTCTGTTTATTTCCCTCTCTCTCTTTTACTGTTACTAATGACTGGTTGACGGAGCCGTGGTGTTTGTCTTAGTCCCTGTCAGCCAGTTGGCCAGGAAATTCCTCACTCTTGTTTCCTTAAAAAGTCTGGAGTTTGCTAATTGCATCCCCGTGGTGTCTTTCAACGTGCTCCTCTGTCCTTTGTATTCCCTGTAAATTTAGAGTTCGTCTAGAGGCCTGACCATTTCCTTTGTATTTTGCAAGACGCTTTCCAAGGAGATGTTGGGTCCTCACTTCAGGAGGCGCACGCTGTCTGGTTGTCCCGCTTTTGTCACGTTTGGCAGCCCCGGACACGCAGTACCTGAATCCCGACATTGAGAGCACGCAGCTGAACGGTAGTGTTCTCCTCTGGCGCTCCTTCTTCACGAGGTAGCTGGACCCCTTCTCTAGAGAGACCCCCTGCCACCCATGTGCTCACCTGCTGGCCCGGGTCTTCCGGGAGAGGCAGGACAAAGGCTCGAGTTTCTTTCCCTGTATTTACCGGTTTTCAGAATAACGAGTTCACTCCTTCACTTTCATCACTGTGTTTGTAAAAGCTTAGATCATCAGGAAATGGTTCAAGCAGTACCTCCACTAAGAGTTTGAGGCTCAGGGGCTCAACTAGTTAGAAAACTCCAAATAACCAAAATGACATGTCCTCCAAGATAGCCAAGGGTGTTACACAAATGTTGCAGATATTAGTGTGTTTGTGAACAGGGCACGCCCCTGCTCAGTCTTGGAGAAGGAGTTTTATTCCCATTTCGCTGGTGAGAAGACTGAGCCCCAGAGATTGGGACCTGCCCTGTTTTTGTAGCCAGTTAGTGTGAAGCGGAGGGGTTATGTGTATGTTACCTCCAGGACCCAGGCCTCCCTGACCAGGCTTGAGCATGTGACCCCCGCCCCACCCTTGCTTCCACATGCCCTGAGGTCTCACAAGGGCCCAGCTCCACACACGCAGTCCCAGCCGCCAGGACACACAGCCTTTGGAGGTGGTTGGGGTACTTTTCCCAGACGATGTGAAATTCCAGAGAGGCCCCAGCCCTGCCTCTTTCTGGAGGCCTTTCCAGAGATCTGTCCAGCTCACGATCTCTCTCTCTCTCTGACTACCCCTTCTCCCCCCAGTGCTCATTCCCACAGCCTTTATTATCCCTTCACTGCCTTGGATTAATTATTCAAGACTTTGGGTATCTCTGTTTCCGCACTGGCGTGGTACGGGGCTTAAAGCAGATTAAATAAAGTCTGCCTGAACGAATACGTGAATGAGGAAAACAAATAAACGTGACTCTTATCATTTGTATTCAGACCTCTCTTTCTGACTTGGCCATAAATCCCTCAAAAGCAGGCATTCTTCTGTCTTCTGCACGGCGACATGAGGTCAGGGGCGAAGGAGAGGGACCACTGAGCATCCTCAGGTCCAGGGCGGGGAGAGGCTGTGGGAGGGGTGGATGGAGGGTGAAATCCAGCCAGCTCCCGAAACCCTTTCCCTCCGTTCACCCCCGCCTCAGATCGGATCCGTTCTCTAGCCGCCGCTAGTAACGAGTGCAGCCAAGCCCGTGAGCGATGGGGACGTTGTTCTAGGATCTTTATGTGGGTTACCTCATCCAAGCAGCCTGTGAGGCGGGGCCTGGTACCATCCCCGTGTGACAGTTGAGCAGATAGAGGCACAGAGAAACTCGGACACTCCCCCAGAGTCACCCAGCTTATAAGCAGAGGAACTGGGACTTGAGCCTAGGTGATCAGATACAGAGCCCTACTCTTAAGTGCCAGCTGCCTACTGAGACAGAGGCTTCTGCTCAATGAACCTTCCATAGGGACCTGCGTCATCAATGCCAGGAAAACTTGTCCTAAGTAGACCCCGTGAAGCCCCAAGTCTCTTCCATTGCTGGCAAGGATGGAGGGGGATGGAGAATGCTTGGTGCCTGGTCTCTGGGTTGTTGGAAACGTCCACACTCGGAGATGGGAGTTGTCACCTCTCCAGCTGACTGGCCGACCAGATACACAGCTCCGTTTCTTCCAGGCCCCCATGCAGGGCATAGCACAGGGATTGGGATGTAAGAGGCATCCACAGGGTGCCAACTGTCTTGGAAATCTCTGAGTCTCTGAGTTTTCCTGCAGAGGTCCACCCTGGATCAAAAAGAATACAAATTTTGGGGCGCCTGGGTGGCTCAGTCATTAAGTGTCTGCCTACGGCTCAGGTCATGATCCCAGGGTCCTGGGATCGAGCCCTGAATCGGGCTTCCTGGTCTGCGGGAAAGCCTGCTTCTCCCTCTCCCACTCCCCCTGCTGATGTTCCCTCTTTTGCTAGATCTCTCTCTGTCAAATAAATAATTTTTTTTTAAAAACTTAAAAAAATATATAAATTTTTAAAAATGATTAAATAAAACTTACATATGCGTATGTAACAGGTAAGCTGGCTCTGCCCCAGGCACCAGGTGTGGCCTCCCCAGATCTATCCTCCAGCTTCTCACCGGGAGCAATCTTCACAGCTCCCAGCTTCGCAGAGCTCGGGCAGGACTGGTTCCAGTGTGGTCCCCCAGACACGCCGGCTTTCTGCATACACCCGCAGCTTTGCAGACGCCGTTCCCTCTCCTGCGGTGACCCTCAGCCTCCATTTGCCAGGCTTGGGAGCTCAGAGCCTCCCTCCTACAGACCCCTTCTGCCTTCCCGTCCCTTCCGTACCCCGCACTCGCCCCATTGGGGGTGTATGCTTTTAAATGCTTCCACAAATATTTGTTGAGCACCTTCTGTTTGCCAGAGCCGGGTCCTAGTGCTGTGGGTTTAGTTTAGCAGGAAACAGTGATCCAAATCCCCATCCGTGCTGTTTGGGGGGCGGGGGTGGAGGAGCTGGACCGTAACAAGTACATGCAAAACACACCTGATGTCAGATGGGAAAGAGCTTTAGGAAAAAAGTATGGGAGGAAAATCGTGCTAGGAGGTCTGGGAACACAGTGAAGACCTGAAGGAGGCGGAGAACTGAGCCGCGAGCTTGGGATTGGGATGGGGCGTCTCGGGCAGCATGAATGGTGTGTGCAAAGGCTCTGTGGCACGTTAGAGAAACACTTCTTTTACTACCCAGAAACTCTCTGCTTGACCAGAGGTCTGTGTCCTCTGCTTCTGTGTCTCACTCACCCAACCTAGTGGTACCTCTTGGGACACATGGGAAGGATTACTAAGAGCATCGGGAAACGAGCTCATTCCTAGGGAGGGTTCTGTGGGGAAGACCACTGGCCAAGACTCAGAGGCTGAGGAGGAAGTAAGATTGACCTCTGAATCCAGGAAAAGGGCTGAAATCACACCCTTGGTCTTTCTGGATAAGTCCCAAGCCCTTCGGGCTGCGTCTACCCCCGAGTCAGCCCCACAGAGGGGATTCAGTGAGGGAGAGGATTGGTTGAAGGGGCCAGAAGGCTATGATTTGAGTCCAGCCCAGTCTCTGAGTCATCTGTGAGCCGTGTGACTTTCGCTTTCTGGCCTTGGTTTCCCCATGTGGGAAGTGGGGCTCTTGGCTGTCACCCCGCCCGCCTCACAGGGTGCACACGGGTACTTTTTGTCAGACACGGCGCTTCACAGCGGAGGTTAGGTGTGGTTCTTTTTGCTGCCGCTGGGATTCTTTGTACACTTGTGTCACCTGTTCCCATCCGGTGCCAAGGCTCCGATTAACCGGTCGTGCTCTGCGGGATTCTCTTTCCTAGCCGGGCGTTTCCAGCACTCTGGGAGAGATCTCTCCAGAAATTGAGCTTCACGCTTTCTGTGCGGGAGGGCCCTTGCTGGCTCGCGTGGAACGCAGGGGCATTTGTCACTGTCAGGAAAGCTGTTCTCCAAGGGGAAGTCTTGGCACCTGCCCCTTGCTTAGAGGGAAGGGAGAGCAGCCGTCGAAAAGCTGCTGGTGAACCTAAAGGGACAGTCGGGCTGTCGGTTGGTGGGGCCAAGGCCAGCGCCCCCTGCCAGATTCCTGCTCCTTATAGCTCTCCCGGCTCTGGCTAAATTATTTCCTTGGATCTTGAGAAATAAGCCTCAGCAGGCTGGTGGTTTTCTCGGATGGGACCTTGGCTCCATGACTTAACCTGCCAATCAGTTTTCTCACCTATAAAATGGGAGTGAGGATAATGCTAGCTAGCACCTTCTTGGGAGGGCCTGTATAACGGTTAATAATATATTAAGTACTTAGAATAGCGCTGACGTGCAGGAAGCACGATATAAATATTCATCTTTTAGGTTTATATGAATTAGACAGGCCATACTGGCTTGGGGAAGGGGTAGCATTTCTTTGTTCCAAGTCTACATTCTGCTCTTCAGCTCCGAAGAGTCAGATTTTTTGTGACAGACTCCTATGAATCAAACTCACGAGAAACTGATGTATAGCCCACAGGGCCAGTTAATCCCTTGTCAAGGAGAAATGTGGCTTTCTGATGCCTTGTGTGCCTAGAGCTCACTCTTGCTTGGAGTGTGGGCTCCGAGGTGGCCTTCCTGAGCTGGTGTGATCAGGCTCCAGTGACTTGGGGCTTCCGTGCCTCTTCTACAGAGCACCTGCTAGGCAGACAGACCATTGGTGTGCACAGGTCTGGGTCCTGAGCGGGGCTGGGGGCACCTTGCCAGGTCCACCCCGCTGACCCGTCTGTATTTTAGGGGTTTCCTTCTGACAACTTCCCCTCCCGGGAGGCGCGGGTCCCTCCTCACTCTATCTCAGGTTAATCCCCTTGTCTCCACCGCTACTACCATGATCCACACTGCCGTCCTCTGCTGCCTGGCTCCCTGTGCTACTTGCCCCCAGTTCAGTCTCCACGAGGCCGCAAAGTGATCGATCGTAGGCAGGACACCCTTGCTTCCACCCCTTCCCTGGTGTAGTGCCATAGTGAGCCCCTCAGAAGAGACGTCTACCCGAAACTGTGAACGTGACCTTAATTTGGAAAAAGGGTCTTTGCAGATGTAGTTAAGGTAAAGATCTCAAGATCATCCTGGACAAGTGTCTGTAAGAGAAGGAAAAGAACACGGAGGGCACAAGGGCAGGGAAGGGCGGAGAGTGGGACGATGTGTCCGCAAGCCAAGGAATGCCAGGGCTCACTGGCGACACCGGAAGCTGAGAGGCAGGGAAGGTTTCTTCTGGCCTCCAGGCCTGCAAGAGAATACATTTCTGTTTTTTTCGGTCCCCCCTGTTCGTGGTACTTTGTACCCTTCAGAGAAAACCTGGACTCCTGGCCTGCTTTGACTTCACCTCCCAGCCCTCTCACCATGGCAGCCCTTTGCTGCCTGAGGACCTTGGCCTCTGCTGTTCCTCCTGCCAGCACATTCTTCCCCACTCTGGGCCTGTGTGGCTTCTCCTTCCTTCAGTAGGGTCCGCTTTCCCAGACCACACCACCCACAGATAGCTCCCCAGGGGTTCCTGGCCGTTTCCTGCACAGCCTGCCCTCAGCGTGTATTTAAATAATTCATTTGTCCTGTATCTCCCTTGCTCCCACACAGTCTCCATCAGAATAAAGACCGATTATCTGGCTGACCCAGGCTCCCAGCAGCTGGCCCAGTGCCCAGCACATAGTCAGCCCACAGAAAGATTTTGCTGAATGAACAAATATAAGGCTTTCTATTAATAAGGCTGTAGTAAAGTCCTGCTCTTCTCTTTCTTGACCTACGGGATGATACATTGTTTTAAAGCAATATTTGCAGATACCATGATCTCATTAGTTTTGGGTGATTGAATTAAACTCTTTGTATTCTGGGGGAGATCCCACTATCACCCCAATAAACCATTTGCATGAGCCTACCTCTGAGATGTGATCACTAGAGCTGAAACCAGTTGCTCCTAAGAATAGTGAGTTCTCCGTCCATGGAGGCATGCAAATTTTCACATTACTTACCCATCTGATCTTCACACTTTCCAAGGACCCTATAGAGTCTTTAGGGTCCTGCCCTCTGACCCCCTTACTTCTTGCTGAGCCTGCTAACTCTTCTCCCTTGTCTGAGCAACCTGTTGAGCTTTTTCTCAATAAGACAAAGTCTACCTGAGAAGGCTACTTGTCTCTGTCTACTCAAACATAGGATTTTACAGCCCGAGAGTTTATCAGTCCTTAATGTATATTTAGTGACAGGCTTGGCTAATCTTTCATCTAATTACACTCATTAACATTTAAATGAATAATCATTAATATATCTGGGCATGGCGGTCTAAATATTTTATAGAGGTCTTAATTACAGTCGACTTCCAGTCTTGCCATAAAACTCGTGTGCCCCGCCAACAAAGGGGTGGTGTCAGGTAGCCCGGGGCCCTGGCCAGGCTGGTGGCAAGAACCTGTCATTGCAGGGACTTGCCAGACTGGAGCTATGGGGTCCCAGTTCCCGGCTGCGCCACGAAAGCGGGGGTCGGCGGTTAGAGAGGACGAAATCTGTTCTCGTGATCTCTCACTGCCACACGTCTGTCCGCTGCAGTCACGTTCCTCCTAGAAGTGGGGTGTTCAGAGGCACTACAGCAAAGCTTAAAAAAAAAACCCAGAATTATTGCTGCCAAGGCTTTAGGGAGTCGATAAAAAAGCACCCCTTTCTTCTTCTGCCAACTTTGAGGCTGTTGCAGAGGGGCTCCCAAGAGGCAGGTGAATGAAGATCAGAATGCATTTTGTAGCTGCAAAAGCTGATCTGAGAATGTGGCCAAGATCCGTGGCCACGTGGCTGGTTAACACTTTATGCCAGAAAGAGAGACATATCCTCCCAGACTGCACAGGTGGGCACCTGCCGGCCCCCAGCCATCATCCCGCATGGTAGCAGCTGTCTTTGTCCCTTTGAAGCTCCCTGTGGGTTATGAAGCTCATCATCAGACATATCTCAGCCTATAAGTTTGGCAGGCTTTTATTACACCCATTGCACAGAGAACACTGAGTCTCTGACAGCTTCCGTGGCTTCCCAGTGGTACACGGCTGGAGAGAGGCACAGAAAGATCCAGTGTCCTGCTGTGACTGTGACTCGCGTTTTCCCAGCAGCTGTCTGGGGTCTGTTAGGTGACCCGCATAGGCCCCCCAGGGAGGACGGAGGCCTGAGGTTTGCAGGGGAGGGGAGGTCTCCTGGGATGGGGCCACCAGGCTCCACTCCTCCCACAGTCAAGGTCAGCATCCACGCCGGCCGTGCCACCCCAGGCACTGCCCACCTGGACACACTCAAAGGCAGGGACTCAGAGCCAGAGCACCCGAGCCCAGTCCTGCCTCTGCCGCTCACCAGCTGATGGTCAGCCAAACCAATCTGCCTCAGTTTCCTTACTTGTCAACTGGGGATCACTGATGGTAACTACCTCACAGGATTGCTGTAACGGGAAATGCAGTGAGAACTTAAAAGGCAGAACAATACCTGATCCCTAGAAAAACACCCAGGAAGTATTAACCACTGTTACCGTTGTGATCATAGTAGCGTCATCATCATGGGGCTCGTGGACCTTCCTCACTCAGGCACGGTCTGGGCACCTTCGTGGAAGTCTCCACCTGAATCCTCACCCCAGTGCCACATGGAAGGTGTCGCCTTTGCCTGTGCAGGACGGAGCTGGACTTTGAATCTGGGACCACCCCACGTTCACGTTCCATCCTGAGCCCCAGGGGTGCTGCGGGATTCACAGCGTGTTGGCTGCTCCCCTTACCCACACCGGGACCTGCCCAACTCATGCGGTGTCCCCTGCTGGCACGGGGGCCGCCTGCCCCCCAGGGGATCAGAGCTGATATTTACCGAGGGCTCCCCCCACTGGACACCGTTCCAGGTGTGATGCATGCGGAAAACCAGCCCAAGGAGGTAGACGCCGCTTCTAAAGCGTTTTCTTTCTCTTTTTCTTTTTTTAATTATTATTTATTTATTTATTTGACATAGAGATCACAAGTAGGCAGAGAGGCAGGCAGAGAGAGAGAGGAGGAGGAAGCAGACTCCCTGCTGAGCAGAGAGCCCGATGCGGGGCTCGATCCCAGGACCCTGAGATCATGACCTGAACCGAAGGCAGAGGCTGTAACCCACTGAGCCACCCAGGCGCCCTCTAAAGCGTTTTCTTAAAGTGTCATGTACATGGAGAAAAGTGCAAGTTACAGCTTGGTGACGTGTCACAGACCGAACACACGTGTATGACGCCAGCACCCAGATCCAGAAGTCGTCCTTCAGTAGCTTCCTGAAGGCTCTCCGGCGGCCCCTTCCCCCCGGTATCGCTCTCCCTGACGTCTCACCACATAGACTCGTCCGGCTTCTTTGCGTGCCGTCCAGGGAGCCGAGCGGCGTGCAGGCTCTCGCGTCTGGCGTCCTTGGCTGCCGGCCATCGTGTCGTGGGTGGCGGTTGTCATTCGTTGGTTCTCAGGAGGGTGAGTGGACCCCGACAGGTGTGGCCGTCCTGCTGAAGCTCAGTCACGTGGTTTCCAGCCGGGAGCTTTTACAGAGGGTGCCGTGGTGAATTGTCTAGTGCAGGCCCTTGGGGAGCCCGGATGCGTGGTTGTTGGACTTGCGCGTTGGGGGGGGCTGTTTTTAACCCTCTTGGACAGATGTGAAAACCAGGTTGATAGCACTGGCTCCAGGCCACACCTCTAGTGAGTGGCAAAACTGGCTTTAAACCCAGGCAGCCTGGCTTCAGGATCCACATTCTGGAGAGGTCTACGGTCTCTCTCCTGAACGTGCCTAGGAAGAGGCTGACCATAGCTACCAGCTTCCCACCTGCATTTGACCTTGAATAGCCCTTCTGCATCTCTGTGGGAGAGAAGCCAGGTGAGACCAGTTCCCAAACCACTAGGTTCCCAGCACAGCCTCCTGAGGGTTTCAGAGGGCCTGATGGACCATCTTGAGAGTATGACACCAGAGCCCAGAGAGGGTGTATGAGTCCCCAAGGCCACACAGCATGCCGGCTTGCCTCCCTGTCTGACAGCCGTTCTCCACCACATACCTCCTCCTCCTCTCTAGGCTGTTGTCTTGCCTGAGAATGACCTCACACACTATGAGCTGTTAAAAATAGTCCTCGTGTGGGGCATGAGGCCCATGGCCCATGCCGCATTTCCAGAAATCTCCGCTACCGCCCCACGCCTGCTCCTGGGTCTAGGGAATGTCAGTGTTCCGGGCCCATCCCCAGCCACTATTTTTAGTGGTGATTCGGAGGAAGGAGGACATTTCCTGGACTCGCCTTTGGAGGTTGGAAAACAAACACCACCCGCTCCCTGCCTCGGCCCTCCCTTTTCCCTCGGCAGGAAGCAGGGGGCCTGGCTCCCTGGGCCCTGCCATCCTCTGGGCTTCCAGGTGAGCTCTGAGCATTCCGGAGCAGAGGGATGGGTGGCAGCGAGAGCAGGTCTCCGCCCCCAGCTAGGACCCCACCCCCCGCCCCCGGTCCCCTGCAGCACCTCTGACTATGCCCCTTGCAGGCGTCTCTGCCCCCCTGGGAGCTGGCCTCGCCCTTCCTAAGGTTTTCCCGCCGGGAGTCCCGGTTGTCTGAGCCTGAGACAGAGACTCTTGAGACCGATAAAGGCCATGCCCCCCTCTTCCCACGACCACCCCGCCCAGGCTCCCAGACGGCATTCCAGCCGGTGGTCTTGAAGGCTCTACTCCAGCTGCCCGACAGGGTGCCCGTTCCCTCCCGAGACCACCGTCAGCTCTGAGACGGCTGTCGGGCTGTCACTCAGAATGGCAGAGCCCAGCCGAGCAGTCGGCGATGCACCAGGAGCTTCTGCTCTCCTCTGCTGGCCACTGCAGTAGAATGAGGTAGAAACCATTATCCCCACTTTCTACAGGAGTGGAAAGGCACAGAGAGGTTAAGGAACTTACCCAAAGTCACACAGCGAATAATGGAGCTGGGCTTCAAAGCCAGGTTTTTACCCACAGAGCCTGGTCGCTGCAGCCCTCGTCCCTGGTCTCACCCCGTGGAGCTGCAGGTCGGCCCACATCTCTCTTGCGTTGCCTCTTCTGTAGACGGCTGCTCACATCAGTGGTCCAGCACCCACAGGAGGCTCACAGTCGTGGTTGGGTATTACGATTAATTGCCAATATTGAAAAATAAAGCGATGTTTAAGGCATAAAGATTATGACAATGTAGAGTGTGGAATTCTCTGGAAAAGTTGGAAGGTGTGGCAATGCCGGGCCCCATTCAGGCCTGGAGTGGTTGGTCCTGCTAGCCGGGTACACCTAGGCCCCCACCTGCACTTACGCTCTTAGCGATGGGTCCTAGCAGGGCCCTGTGCACAGCTGCATGCTCTGCCCTGGGAACGGTCGTCCTTTCTTGAGCCCCGAACCTAGAGGGCCCAGGAAGGGGGGGGCAGCTTGAGATCTTTGGTGCCTTCCTCACCCCATTCAAGCCCCCAAGTCACATTATCCCCCCACTTTCTTCATCTGTGTGGGCCATGCCTTATCCCGGCCGCAGGAAATGTGGTCAGATGGGGCCCAGGCCCTGCCTTCGGGAGGCTTCTAGGCTGGTCTAGAAGGCTGGGCGGCCCTGAGCTAACGGCCTGGTGCAGGTTCCCAAAGGGCTGAGCGGAGGCAGCACTGAATGAGGCATCCACACTGCAGATAGAGGTGTGGGCTGTGGGCTTTGGAAACCCAGGAAGAAGCTTCATCGATCTCTGACAGGGAGAGAAGGCTGGGAAGCCCTCTCAGAAAGGCAGCCGTGCTTAAGTGACTGTTCTCCTCACTACACACGGAACACGTACTGTTAGATGGTGGGGAGCTCCGAGGAGAACGGACGGAGCAGGGGGTCCAGGGACAATGTCGCTGAGAAAGTGACATTTGAAGAAGGACCTGGGAGGGGGTAGACCGCGTGGGCAGGAGGACGTTCCAGGTGGATTCTGAGGGAGGAGCATATCTGTATGAACCGGGAGGAGCCAGGAGCCAGGTGACAGCAGTGGGATGTGGGTGGGAGGAAGTCAGAGAGGCATGGGGGGCGGGGAGAGTGACAAACACAAGGCTCTTCCAGACCATTCCAGGGACTCTGTGCTGGCCCTCGAGATGGGAGCCATTGGAGAGGAGCAGGACAGTCATGATCTGATTTGCATCTGAGGGGACCACTCCCTGCTGAGCTGGCAGAGCCCGAAGGGTTGTGAGACCAGTCAGGAGGCCACTGCCTGACAAAGACACGGGATGGTGGCAACAGGACCGGGGTGGTGACTGAGGAGTGGCGAGAAGTGGCCAGATTCTGGTCACGTGTTGAAGGTAGAGCTGATATGACTTGTTGAAGAATTGGGCATGCGGCATCAGAGAAGTGGAGTTACGGAAGATTCTGGAATTCGGGGCCAGAGGATCGGGAAGCCGAAAGTCACCGTGAATTGGGTTTGAGGAGACTGGGTGGAGCAGGGGGTGGGGGCTGGTTGGGTCTCCCTCTTGGACATGCTGAGTTGGAGGCGCTGTTAGGCCCCCGTCGGAGGTGTGGGGAGGCTCTGGGCTCTGAGCGGGGTGTGGGGCAGAGGGCCAGGCTGGACAAGCCACCAGGAAACGGTGAAAAAGAAGGACAGGTCTCTCAGACCTAGAGGTCCATTCCTTGGAAATATCAGCAGAGACCCAGATGGAGCAGCCAGAGACGTGCGAAGAAACCGGGAGAAGGGGGCTGGGAGGGCACACCAAGGTGTCACCTGTGCCGATAGAGCGTGACAGTCAGGGCTATGGGGTTCACAGCACAGAGGTTACAGTGACCTTGAGAAGAGCAAGTGGGGGACAAGTCCGAGTGGTCCCAGGGAGGGTGAGAGGAGAGAGATGCGGCACAAGGGTGCACAGCCCTATTTAAGAGTTTTTGCCCCAAAAGGAAAAAGAGATGGAGTGAGAGCTGGAGAGCCACATGGGCTCAGGTTTTCCGTGAAAGATGGGAGACAGAATTGCACGTTTGCGTGACACTGGGAAAAATCTAGTGGAAGGCCCGGGCCAGGGGCAGGCAGTGTGGATAGTCAGAGCAGGCTCTTGTAGTAAAGGGGTGCCCCTGCTTCCCACACCGCCTGGCCTAGTTGGCCTCCTTGAGGCGAAGGAAGGCGCAGCTATGGCCGGGCTGAAATCAGGGGAGCCCTGGGGGAGAAGCAGATCCCCTTGCTCCTGGACTCCGGGTCTTGCCTATGCTGGAAGCATAGCATCTGGGATCCGTCCCCAGCTCTGATACTCCCGGTGCCCTGGGCCAGCCCAAGCTGTGGTCCACGTGAGTCTCCTTGTGTCCTGTGTGGGGTGTGACCGGAGCAGCGTGAAGTGGCTGTGGACACAGAGCCCGAGGCAGTTTGGCAAGAGCCGTGGCCTTTTTGCAATCAGTTCTGAGAGCACTACGGCTCAACAGGCCTGTCTGGAGGCACAAGGGAAATTAGCCTGCTCTGTCAAACCCAGGGAGGGCAAGGGGAGGCATGCAAAGGGAAGCAGAATTATCTCTGCCCCCAGGATGCAGGAAATAATTGGACACTGCTCGGTGATGGCCATGGAGCTAGTCCCCACGGTCAGTCCCCCAGGATGTCCACCTTTTTGTCACTCAAGAGTCAGTTGGTTGGTATTTACTGAGCTCTTACTATGTGCCAGGCCCTGTCCTAATGCTGGGGACGCAATGTTGAGCAAGGCAGGCTGGGTGTCTGCCCCCAAGGACCTTCTATCGCCAGTCATGGCTGGAAATAAAAATCTGTAAGTAAACCCAGGAACCCTTCATTTATTTTGGACCAAACCGAGGGAATATTACACTCTGTGACATTGGAGTATGCAAATAGGAGTTTGTTTGCTGCTGTCTCAGATGTGAATGGACTGGTTTCCTACCAGTTGAGAGAAATGCTTCTCTCTTTTGGTTAAATGATGTTGACTTTGATTCTATGGAGTGCATTTGTATTGGCACAGCGTTGCCCAGACAAGGCTCACCCAGCCGTTCTCAAACATGCCAGCTCTGATCACTCCTCTCTGATCAATCCTATCCGAGGGCCAAGCAAATCTGCCTTTCCCTCCTGTGCCATGGCAGACATCTCCAATCAACCCAGGTTCCTACAGAGCATGGTTGATTAGTCATGTCTGCATGGTCATAGTATTGGAAATTGAGACTCTGTACTCAGAAGTATCCAGATAGTCACCTTTCCTACTCCAGGCAAGAGGTTGGAAAGGTCATGCTGCCAAACTCTTTCTAGGCCACACTTGGAGAGAGAAGCTTCCAAGAAAGCACAGAAAGATCATGGACCTGAATATCAAATTCCTGGAATCAAGTGCCAATGCTACCACTCATTGGCTGAGTTGGCCAATTAATCCACCTGTTGGTGAGAAGAAAAAGGAAGTTTCTGGTCATGAGAAATAGAGCCACTCCAGGTCAGAGCCCAGGTCACACAGTCAAGGGCATGTCTGACCAGGCCTGGCTCAACAGGTGCGGTTTGGTCAGACACTTCCCCAAATGCCACCTGACAGGGAAAAGCCTGCTTCTCCTCTGTACCTGTTCTGAACTCACCTTGCTCAGCTTTCAAACAGGAAGAACAAAAGTAAACCCGGCTGTGCCTGTCCTGGGGCCATGAGTGTGTGGGCCCTTCACCTGCTTCCCTGCTCTGGGCCCTTGCTTCTCCCTGCCCTGGGCCTCTTCTCCAGGCGCTTTTCCCAGAATCCAGCCTGTTGGTCAAGTCAACCAGTGCTTTTTGCGGCCTCCTGGGGCCTGGGAGCCATGGGAGCTGGAAGATAGGAGGAGATGCTAACGTTTGATGAGCACCTGCTGTATTCAGGTGCTGGGTCATGTCACATAGAGCCTCGCAAGGTAGAGGATGTCACCATTCACTTCACAGTGAAGAGAACGCCCAGAGAAGTTACCTGCAGGGCTGGACTGGAATCCAGGGCTCTGCTCTATGAATCTGAAGCTGTGTCTTTCTTTTTTTTTCTTTTTTTTTTTTCTTGGAGAGAGACTGCGGGGTGGGCGGGCAGGCAGAGGGAGAGAGAGAGAGAATCTCAAGCAGGCTTCAGGCCCAGCACAGAGCCTGACATGGGGCTCGATCTCACAACCCTGAGATCATGACCTGAGCCCAGATCAACAGTCAGATGCTTCCACGACTGCGCCACCCAGGCGCCCCCTGAACCTGTGTCTTTCCGGGGTTCTCTTCTCCCCACATCCTCATGGTCCGCACCTGCAGTTCTCCCCAGACACGGCAGACCGTTCCATATCGGGCAGGAGTGAGTGCATTTCCAGTCCTCATTCTACAGATGAAGAAACAGGTTTAATTAAACTCTGATAGGCAGACTCCAGAGCTGAGGTTTTCACACAACCATGTTGACCTAAGAATCAGGACACCTGGGCTGCTCGCTGTGTGATACTGGGTGTCCTCTGTCCCTCTCTGGGCCTCCACGTCCCCCTCTGTAAAGGAAAGTTGAGCTGAAAGAGCTTTTATTTTTGAATGTTCTGATTATTTTTCTAATCTGGGTACAGCTGATGTTACTTTAGTTTCAGGCGCACAAAACAGTGATTCAACAACTCACATTGTGCTGTGCTCCCCGCAAGCATGGCTCCCATCTGTCACCACACAACGCTGTCACAATACCATTGACTATATTCCCCAGTCTGTGCCTTTGATGCCCGTGACCTCTTTGGAAGAGCATTTTGGTGGGGTTTTTCCAGAGTGGTTTGCTGGGCCCTTCTGGCTGCCCACTGTCCTTTCCCAGACTCCGTGCTAGCGTAAGGCTTCATGGGCGGCAAATGTTGAAGGGGAAAGAAAGGGGGCCCCCTGCTGGCGGCGGCTGAGATCGTCCTGCCTGGGCTGAGGTCTCCCTGACCCTGCCCTCCACCACCCTCCCCTCCTCAGAGCCCCCTTTGTCCGGAGGGGTTCACCAGGCTGGAAATTTTCCTAAGATCTCCTGGTTTTGGACCATCCAGAACCAGGTCTGCAGTCTCCTGAGGTCAGACTAATAGGAAGTCTGACCGTGTGGAATGAGACGGTGTCTTGGGCGGGCTGAGGATCCTACAAGCCGGGAGGTGATGGTGCGGGGCGGGGGGGGNTTCCTTAGGAGCTGCCGACTTGCACGCATGCGTGCTCCCTCCTTCCAGCAGCCACGGGTCTGTCGTGGGGTGCGCACAAGAATGTCATGCTGCCTTTAATGGAAACCTCCTAAGGCCCCCTCGGGACTGTTAGCTGCAGAAACGGCGCCGGGTAGCAGGAGTAACTGGTGTGGATTTTTGGATCTCCAGTGGTTTTGAGGACTGATGCAGGTTCTGCTGTTTCCAGCGATGTGCTTCTGCAATAGGGTGGGAAGGGGGTGTGAGGGGTTCAAGGTCAGATATCAGGGATGCAAGTCCAGGGTCCAATCCCCCAGCCCTGAGGGTCTTGTTGAGGAAGTTAACCCTTTGAACCTGTTTCCTCCTCCCTAAGGCAGGTGCCCCTCCCCTGCGCCCAACACACACACACACACACACACACACACACACACACNCACACACACACACACACACACACACACACACGGTCCCGAGGAACAGATGAGGCCAACGGGACTAGAGGAGGTTGGTTGGGGGTGGGTGATTTTGGAAGCTGCAGAGCAACAGAGTGGGAGGGAGGGTGGGTCGGTGCTGGGGCCAGACGAGCACCCCCACCCCCTACCTAGCCAACGTCCTCAGTCTCCCCGGGTGCCTGCTTTCTCATTCCATAACAGAGAGGGGAAGGCAGGGAGCCTGGCCCCTCGCTCCCCAGCGAGGTTCTCTCTGCATGCCCTGCCTTGGTGGGTAAGCAGAAATCCACTCGTGCTCAAACGTGCCGTCAGAAATCCCTTACCCTCTAGGCCCCCAGAGGCTCAAAAGCCAAGCACCAGCCTGTGCGGGTCCCTCGAGTGTGGGCTGAGGCCTCCCTCACCAGTGCGCTGCAGCTGAGGGTCTGCCTCGCCCGCGGCAGGAGTGAAGGGGAACCGCAGAGACCCTCTTGCTCTCCGGTCCTCGCCCTCCCAGAAGCGCATATACAGAAGCTAAACTGGGGCTCATGCCGCACCCCCCACCCCTACCCCTGCCCCACGTCTGTGAGGGGCTGCAGCACTGTAAGCCAGGAAGGGAAGGAGGGGGCTGCTGCAGAAAGGGCCACCGCAATAGCTTGAGAAGAGAGAACTCCCCAGAAAAGCTCCGTCCTCGTGGGCCCGCAGCGGGGACCCTGGTCTCACCCCCCGTGTCTCATGCAGGCATGCGGCCTCCCGTGAATTAGGGAAATAAGTCCCTCCCTGCATGCCCTCCTTCCCAGCCTCAGCGTGCCCACATTCCCAGGAGCCGAGCTCGTCTCCCTCTGAGATCCCACAGGCCCGCTGGGCATGACATCACCTGTCACCATGGCAGTGGTTCCGGCGGCCTGGCCACTGGAACGGGACACGCCTGGGTGAAACTGGGTGGCTGAGAAGGTGAACGGAGCTGGGGAGCTTTGGGTCGAGTCAGGAGAGAGGTTCATGCCTCGCAGACCTCGTCTTGCATTAGCAGCATTTGGAGAACATCAGGATCAGGTTTTGAAGGGGAGCTAAAAGCAGACGTGTGGCAAAGGGAAGAAGGAGGCGCCCCACTGCATGTTTTTCATAGCTGCATAAATTAGTAGGTTAAATTATTTCTTGGGGACCTGTCGCGATGAGTTGTAATGCCAGTGCCACCCATCAGGGAGCCCCCTGTCAGATGACCCAGCATCTGGAGACTTGGGGGCAGTCAGGCTCGATTGGGGTGCACACACACGCGTTCCCACCTCAGGCCAGTGCAGGGACCCCCAGGTGTCTGCTCCCAGGTCCTGCTTCATCGCGGAGTTTTCTAGACGGGTTATGGACGTGCGTGGTTCTGAAAAGCTGTGGCAGATCACGCAGCAGCTTCTTTGTTCACACTGTGGTCCCAGAAGTGCCTTATCTTCATCTTTAAGGGATCGTCACGTGGCATTCATTCCCAGAGATTCAACTTTCATGGTTTTTTCAGGGCTCGGCATGGTGGGGTCCAGCCCAGAATTTGCAGAGCAGGGATTCCCAAGGAGAGCTCATGTGAAGGAACCATGGGGGTGAAGGCACTTCTCACAGCCTACCTTTGATGTGTCCATTAGGAATGTGTTGGGGTGCATGAAACAGGAAATCCCACAAACAGCGGGGTTTAATATTCTCCTATTATAAGGAGACTGGACACCTATTGGCCCAGATGGTGCCATCTGGGGTCCAGCCCCTTCTGTCTGTCTTTCTGCTCCCATTCTCAGCTTGTGTCTTCATTCTTGTGTTCACCAAATGGCTGCTGTGCCTCAGGACATCACATCTGTGTTCACAGCAGGAAGAAGACAAAAGGGAAGAGTTACTGCCAGTGTACTGTGCTGTGACCTTTTACTATTTAAAAAACAGGGGAGGGGCGCCTAGGTGACTCAGTTGGTTAAGGTCCGACTTGATTTTGGCTCAGGTCATGATCTCAGGGTGATGAGATCAAGCCCCACATTGGGCTCCACGCTGGACGTGGAGCCTGCTTGGGATTCTGTCTCTCCCTCT
>LNAC01000030.1:894362-916973 GCA_002007465.1 Ailurus styani
CCCCCCACCCCCACCACTCCATCACTCTCTCTCTCAAAAAAAAAAGAAAAATAGAAGAAGAAGGAGAAGGAAAGGAAAGGAAAGAAATTGGGGGTTTCCCATAGACCCCTGTGTACATCTTAGTGGCCAAAATTGGACACATGCCCCATCTAGCTGCAGGGGAGCTTGGGATGTTGAGCGTTTTAGCTGGGCACAAACAGAACTGGGGTTCTCTTGGTAAGGAGCAGGGTGGGTGGAGTCTAGCGACATCCTCGTGTGTACGGGTTTGTCTTCTCCATCACCCTGTCCACTGCCCAGGAAGTGGGACCGTGTCTTGTTCATCCCTGTCCCCCCGAGAGCAGCAGGCATGGATCCTGGCACACAGAAGGGGCTTGGTCAGCAGTTTGAGGGAGCTCTCTTGTTTCCTCTTAGGGAGGAGCTACCAATCTGAAGGCAGAAGTCCAGCTCTTGCTCTCATGAGTCCTCAGTCAGATGGGGGAGGTGTAGACTCCTGCCCCGCCACTGAGGCCGCCAACACAGAGACACACGCACGCACACCACTCCGCTGAAGGACAGAACAGGGGTCCGTGCAGCTGCACGCGCGGGTGGTGCAGGGATGGACCAGTGGGGTTTCATGGAGGCCGGCAAGAGGCTGCCACGTTGCCCCTCTCCAAGGCCAGGTGGCAAAAGTAAAAGGAGGCCCGGCCGTGCTTTGGAGGAAAGGGGCGGCATCCTTCCCAGAGCCTCCCGTTGCCAAGAGCAAAGTCTGGAATTTGGTGTTTGTCCAGACAAGGCTAATGAAGGAGGCAAAACAGAGCCCAAGGGGTATTAATTTCCAACCAAAAGGCGGAGAGGCATGGCTTTCCCTGCCTCCTGAGGGCAGAGGCGTGCTCCCCGGGGGAGTCCCTGACACCTGCTCAGCTGCTCCTCTGGGGTGGAGGGTCCCACCCGAGGCTCCCCTGGAGCCCCAGTGGTGACTGCTCAGGTCAGCCGCCCCCGGCCCCTCGGAACCACTTCCCTCGACAGTCTGAAACCCGCCTGAATCAGGGGCCAGGTCAGATGCAGCTCCACTCTTCGTTGGCTATGTGGCCTCAGTTTGCTCCCCTGTAAAATGGGATGATAAAAATAGCCACCACCCCCACCTCTGTCACCGGAGTGCGGCCAGGATCTAGGATCTAATGACAGAATGCAGATGGAAATTTCCAAGTTCTCTATGACAGCGGGGCCTGGGCTCTCCTGTGAGATTCCTTCTGACCCACTTACATCTTTCGATGTTGGGTTTTCTTAAAGTGAATCTTACCGGGAGTGCGAGCGTGGTCACACCGTGTCAGTGCACAGGGCCCCAAACTATCCCAGCCCTGCCCGCCTCCCAGCAGCCCTCCCCGGAGCCACCCCTGCCTGCCAGGAGCCACAACAGATGAGCCCTCCACTGTCCCTGTCCCGTAGAGTTGCAGCCCCGCGGCCCGGAGTTCCGGCCCTGCTGACCAGGCCGCTGCTCTCCCACGGTGCCACGAAGAGGACAGAGGACGTGTCCAGCTGCAGGGGGTCAAGATGAAAGCTGGAAGGTAAAGGGCTGCCAAGACTCAGGTCCCCACTGCATGGGTCTCCCCATGGCCCCAGCTGACCCGCCTCTGCCCTGTTCTACCCAGCTTGCTGGGAGGGAGGCAAAGGGCAGGAGGATGCAGGAGTCGCCTCGGAGCCAGAAGGACATCAGCTTCTGTTGAACAGCACCCCGGGAGCCCAGGGTCTGTGGTCTTTATGTCACACCTGGCGGCTCCAACTGGCCTGTTGGCAGGCTGAGTTTGCAGGGCTGGATGTCCAGGATGAGATGGGATGGCGCAGCCACTGCCTGCCCCGTATCGCTGCCCTCAGCTCGCCAGGGGGCCAGGACCCCATTTGGACATTCTCTGTAAGGGCAGCATAGTGTAGGTCGGCTGTGTGGGCTTTGGGGTCAGACTCAGCTATGTGACTTCGGGAAAATGACCTAACTACTCTGTGCCTTCTTACATGAAAGGCTTCCTCCGTGTTCTCTCCAGGGAGGGAACAGAGTTCTGGGGCCTGTGGGAAGAGGCGGTGAAGCCCACCCCGAAGCCAGAGCCTGTCCTGGGCTCAGCAGCGCCATTCGCCAAAGAGCCAGGGCTGTCCAGGGTGCAAGGAGGGAGTGTCTGCAGACAGCAAAAGGCCCAGTGCCTGCCAGGCTGCTGCTTGGNTGTGTGTGTGTGTGTGTGTGTGTGTGTGTGTGTGTGTGTGTGTGAGAGAGAGAGAGAGATAGAGAGAGNGTGCCTGCCAGGCTGCTGCTTGGGGCTCGTGGCCCCATGTGTGTGTGTGTGTGTGTGTGTGTATATGTGTGTGTGTGTGTGTGTGAGAGAGAGAGAGAGATAGAGAGAGAGAGAGAGAGAGAGAGAGAGAGAGAAAGCTTTATTAAGATATAATTCACATATCCTACAACCCACCCATTTACAATGTACAATGCAGTGGTTTTTAGTCTATTCACAGATTGTACGTCCGTCACCACAGTCACTATTAGGACATTTTCATGAGGTCAGGAGGAAGCCCCATGCCCTCCGGCCACCACCCTTCCAGCCACACGTCCCCGCCAGCTACCACCCCCGGCTCGCAGCCACCACGAATCTACTTCCTGTCTCCGTAGTCTTCCCTACTGTGGACCATTCATAAAGTCCGCAGAATCTCACCGAACGTGCCTGGCTCCTTTCTCGTAGCATAATGTTTTTGGGGTTCGCCCATGGTGCAGCGTAAAGCGGTGCTCCTTTTTATTGTCCAATAACATTCCGTTGTGTGGATACATACCACGTTGTGTTGTTGTTTTCAATTCATTCATCAGTTGCTGGACATTTGGGCGGTTTTGCACCTCTTGGCTTCTGTGACTCATGCTGCTATACCCATTTGTGTGTTTGTGTGAACCGATGTTTTCATTTCCCTTGGGTGTGTGCCCAGGAAGGGATTGCTGGATCACAGGGCAGCTTGATGCTGAATCACTTGGGGGACCGTCTGGCCCTCTTCCAACATGGTGGCCCCATTCCATCCAGCGCCAGCAGCTGCTTGGGAGGTGGCCCAGTGTCCCCACATCTGTGCCAACACTTGAGTCTGTCTTGTTTATTTTGGCCATTCTGGTGAGTGGAACACTTGGGTTGCCATCCCCTGAGTTCTTTTTTCTTCCGTGGCGGTGGCTCTGGGAGCACAGCCGTGTTCCATGTTGATGGAGTGAGATGCATCTGTGTTTTGTTCCGCTGTGAATACTTTNTCTTCCAACATGGTGGCCCCATTCCATCCAGCGCCAGCAGCTGCTTGGGAGGTGGCCCAGTGCCCCCACATCTGTGCCAACACTTGAGTCTATCTTGTTTATTTTGGCCATTCTGGTGAGTGGAACACTTGGGTTGCTTTTTATTATTGGATTTTAAGAGTTCTTTGTATATTCTACACATAAGGCCCTTATCAGACGGTTTGCAAGTATTTTCTGCCATCCCCTGAGTTCTTTTTTCTTCCGTGGCGGTGGCTCTGGGAGCACAGCCGTGTTCCATGTTGATGGAGTGAGATGCATCTGTGTTTTGTGCCACTATGAATACTTGTGGTGTCGTATCTCGCTGGGTGTTTTTAATCAAGTGCTTCTCCTGCGGAGGAACCGAACCAGACGATGGACGATCGCTCTGGGCCAAGTGGTGCTGGGGCTCAGTGGGCCGTGGGGGCCCCTTCAGCGGGGAGTCGGGCACCGTCAGCTTCCGGGCCCGCTGCTCCCTCTGCCTGGAGACCTCTTCCGTTCAGGGCTGGGAGGGGTGCTCCGTCTGGGGCTTGCCGCCCTGACTGGATCAGTAAAACCGAGAGGTGAGAACAGGGTGGAGACAGGTGGGCCCGGGTTCGAGTTCTGGGGATGCCCCTAAGTGGCCGGGGCACGTAGGAGAGAAACGTCAGCTTTCTGCACCCCGTTTTCTCTTCTCTTAGGGTCCCTCCTCAGCCTCTGGGACCGTCGGCCAGCGAGGGTCTCGGGCACTAACTCACTCCTCTGTCCCGCAGCCATGAAGGCCGACCGGAAGCGCCTGAAGGGCGAGAAGACGGACCTGGTGAGCCAGATGCAGCAGCTGTACGCCACGCTGGAGAGCCGCGAGGAGCAGCTGCGCGACTTCATCCGCAACTACGAGCAGCACCGCAAGGTGGGGCCCGNCTCCCCCCCCCCTTCCTCCCCTCCCCCAGACCCCAGCTCCCTCTCCTCCCCTTCCCTCTCCCTCAGCCCCCCTCCCCTCCCCCTGCTCCCTCTCCTTCCCCCCAGACACCAGCTCCCTCCCCGCCACCCCCTCTGCAGACACCAGCACCCTCACGTCCCCCTGCCTGCAGGATACCTTCTCTGCCATCACGAGGTCTGGCATCTCTCATCCCCAAACACACACTCACTGTCCGTGTCCCCTGCTCGCCTGAGGAGGCCTCCAATGTGTCCGGGCCAGGCTTGGGTATGGAGATGAAATGGGCATAGCCCTTGGCTGGGGGGCCCCAGGCCTCCTGGGCAGACAGGCCTGGACTGTACAGCCCAGTCGGTGACAGTGTGGACTCTGGATTCTGGCTGGCCTGGTTTCAGATCCCAGCCCCTAGGTGTGTGCCCTAGGGCATCTCTCCCCATCTTGGAGAGACTCAGACCTTGTAGACGCGTAAAGAACACTGGATGAGGTGTGATGAATGCAAAGTAGCCTGCTGGTATCTGGCGTGTAGTAAGGGCTCAGTGAATATTAGCTATGCGTCTTATTAATAATACGTAATAACAGCATGCAGAGAGAGGCCTGGGAGCCCTGGTGAGACATCAGGAAATTGTGCCTGCATTAAAAGGGTCTTGGAAGGCTTCACGGAGGAGGGGACATAGGAGTTGGGCTTTGCGGAGTGAGTAGGAGTTTAGCCAAACAAATGAGTTATTTCTACTGTTGATGTTTACCAAGCAACCCAAGCAGACCACAGAGAAGAGGTCATGCCCGCCCCCGCCCCTGAGCCGTGGGTGGTTTGCTGAGCATTTCAGAGGCACTGTGGCCTTCCTGGGACTTAATAGCAAACACTTCTGTCTCGGCAATGGGTTGTCAAATTTGTTTTCATAATTGTGCTCTTACTTGAAAATAAAATTTCCACGGAGACCCACCTTCTCCCTGGACCATGCCCTTTTTTTAAGTCCAGGTAACTGGAGGTCCCCCCTAAGTCCAGCCAGCAATGGGGATAGGGTTGAAGCTGCTGCAGCCATGGGCAGCCATGGACGGCCACAGGTCAGCATCAAGTGTCACTCTTATGGAATGGCTTCACAAGATCCTTCAGATTCGTGCAGAAAAATGGAATTTGGGAAACATGAATTTTTTTTAAAAAATTACTGTCTTAAACCTTGTTGTCATGGAGAGTAAGTCTCATATTTCTAGCTTATCAGTGAAAGAGCAACATGGTGATGGTCTTTAACCATTGTTGGGTCCAACCCCATTTTACAGATGGGAGGACTGAGGCCATGAAGGGCCCAGGGACCGACCCAAAGCCACATATTTAGAGCTGGTTTGGAGAAGCTAAAACCACAAGTCCTGGTTTTATTCTGTCTCTTGTAAGATCTTACAACTGGTTAAAAAAATGACTTGCCTTTTATGCATAAAATAAGTGTCTCCGTGAACAAGATGAAGGGAACCCTTAGGTGTCCCCCACCCTCCTTGGCCCTGCCACTTGGCCTGCCCCAGCCCACCCGGCTCCTCCTAGGGACCCCTGCAGGCCTCACCTGGAACAGGTGGCAAGACCCCAGTTCTTTGAGCTCCTGGGTTCAGCACGGGCACAAGCTGCTGAGAAATGAGGGGTTCAGGGCCTGCCCAGAAAGTTCACAGAATTGCAGCATCCCAGAAAGCTGTGCCTAATGCGTGTTCCCTGTCACGTGGGTGCAGTTCTGAGGGGGATTGGGGACTCTCCGTAAATCCAGCTGAGGAAGTTCTCCCAGCAAGCCGGGTAGCCAGGCTGGGGGACCAGGGGCCATCTTGGGTGGTGAGGCTGCTGTCACAACAGGCCACCTTCTCCCTGCCCTCCTCGCCTCCCCAGCCAGGCCTGTGTCCCCCTGCCACCCTCCTCACTGCACCCCTGCTTCTTCTGTCCAGTGAGCCCCAGGTGCCAAGAGAGGGACCCCACTCCCAGCTTAGCATCTGAGGCCCAGCACAGCGGGACGAATCCTCGACTCACAAATCCCTGCCACCCTGACCCCATCTGCTTCCAGCCTCCCTGGCCAGTCTCCTTTCTGTTGCTTTCCTGCCTCAGTTACCAGCAAGGCTTGAGACCTCTACCACACTGTCTGCAGGGCTGGGGAACTTAATGCTCTGGCCTCAGCATGATCATCTGTGAAATGGGCATCACCATAGTCTCCACCTAATGGCTGGTTGTGAAGTTTAAGTATAATGGCCTAAAACGCTGAGGCATCACACTCAGTGTGTGTTCAGAACATTCCGTGCCAGTTGCTGATAAGCCCCTTGCTCCTGCTGCCAGGGAATTCGATCATGGGAGGGGGCGTCAGTCTTCACCAAGATGAAAAGTCCCTACCTACAGGCCTTCCCTCTGGCCCAGAACCCTCAGTCTGCTCCTGACCAGTGCAATCAGTGACTGCAAACAGACCGAGACAAAGAAGATCCTGAGGGTCCTAGGGGACCTTCCTCCTAATTTGAAAATGTTTTTAAGTAGCCTCTTGCACACCAGCCAGTTCTAAAGGGTGGTCCTTACCCAGTTATTCAGTTCTACACACTTCATCTCCCGGGCCCGTCTGTGATCCAGGCTTGTGGTCGGGTGCTGGGGGCAGATGCCCAGGACATAGCTCAGCCCCCGCCCCAGGGTTGAGCTCCCCATCCACGTGCATGCTCAGGGCTGTGCCTGTCCCCTGTTGCCCTGAACCCACCTGAACCCAGCTCCCCAGAGAAGGGAGAACTAACCAGCAGTGGCATGCCTCCCTGCACTGAGCGGCTTGCTTCCAGAACCTTCCAGTATGCTGCACCTGTGATGGGGTGGTAGTGCCATCTGTTGCTGTGTATCTTGCATGCCCGGCTTCTGCTAAGCATCCGTCACCCTGGGAGGTGGGACTGTCGCTGTCTCACAAATGAGGTGGTGGGTCGAGGTTTGGGGGAGTTGAATAACTCAGCCAGCGTCCCGCAGGGAAGACTCCAACCCAGGCGTCCTAAGCCCAGAGAGCAGGGGCCAGCGCCACGTCCTGGAAGAGACATCTCCCCTGCCCCTCTAGGCTGCACTGAGAAGTGGGGGGCTGCTCACAGCCGACACGGGCGCCGTGGCACCATGGCCTTCCCGGTCAGCCGCTACAGCTGAGGGCACCTAATCGTGTAGCCACAGTGTTTGCTGCCCGCTGCTGTGTGCGGGCTGGCCCGCTGGGACCCAGGCGTGTGCCCGCACGCCAAATGGCACATCCCTGCTCTCACACCCCATGTGGATGCAGGCATTTCTGGGGGCTCGTGCCTGCCCACGGTACCCATGAATACGGTTCAAGGCCAATGTCGGGTAGCAGCACAGAGAGCCCAGGGGGTGGTCCAGGAAGGCCACTCAGAGAGGGCCTCCGAGCCGGGACGGCCGTGAGCCGGTGTGGTGCTGAGCTCTCCACGTGGATTATCTCATTCCATCCTCAGAATAACAGCCTCAAGTCCTGGTGTGTTATCCTCCAGGTTACAGACAGGGGCTGGGGGGCCCGAGAGTCCTTGCAGCCTGTCCTTGCAGAGCCAGGATTTGACCCACACTCCCCCCTCCCCAGGCCGTAAACCGTAGCCCCAGCTCTGTGACAGCCCCAGAGGAAGGGCCAGCCTTCGGCCTCCCCGGCTCTGGCCATCTGGCTGTCAGGCCTTCGGCGACAGAGCTGGTAAACAAGGCAGGATGGGGGCGCCTGGGTGGCTCAGCGGGTTAAAGCCTCTGCCTTCGGCTCGGGTCATGATCTCAGGGTCCTGGGATCGAGCCCCACATCGGAGCTCAGCAGGGAGCCTGCTTTCTCCTTTCTCTCTGCCTGCCTCTCAGCCTACTTGTGATCTCTCTCCCTCTGTGAAATAAATAAATAAAATCTTTTAAAAAAACCCAAACAACCAAACAAACAAAAAAACAAGGCAGGATGGCAGCCTCTCCCCACAGCCCCAGGCCGCCCAGACCTTGAGCAGGGCTTCTGATCCAATGAATGGGAAGACCTTGCTGGCGGGGGGCGGGGGCACAGGGCCCTGCGCTGGGACCCTTCTTCTTGGGAAGGGCGCCTGCTGATCAGACGCTTGGCCCCTGGCCACTGAGGTCAGGCCCCCTGACTCAACCCGTCTGTTGCTTGGCTTTGCTCCGGCCCAGCACAGCTAGAGTCCCGGGCCCTTCCCTCTGCATCGCGGAAGAAACGGCTCAGGGTGGGGGGACCGGCGGATGACCGTGCTGCCTTTGGTCACAGCCGCTCGTGGAGGGGTTCCGCCTGCTTTGGCATGGGCTGTGACCCTGGGGGCGCTGCGGGACCCCGGGGCAGCCAGAGCAGCTGGACAGAAGGTGTCTCCTTCTCCGTCCGTCTCTCCTTTCCTGTGACACACACGTGACCAAACACCAGGCCGGAGCGCCACACCCGCTCCGGACCCAAACTTCCCTCAGACTCCGTGTATTTCCCACATGTGAAGCCATTTCATCTTTTTTTTTTTTAAGATTTTATTTATTTATTTGACAGAGAGAGATCACAAGTAGGCAGAAGCAGGCAGAGAGAGGAGGAAGCAGGCTCCCCGCTGAGCAGGGAGCCCGATGCGGGGCTCGATCCCAGGACCCTGAGATCATGACCTGAGCCAAAGGCAGAGGCTCTAACCCACTGAGCCACCCAGGCGCCCGAGCCATTTCATCTTTATAACAATTCTTTGAAACAAGTAGTATGAACACCCGCCCTGATATTAAAGATGGAGAAACGGAGACTTGATGAGGGTAGAAACACCTGTCACAGTTATTTGCTCATTCATTCAAGGAAACAGTACGTACTGGACAGCTACTCAGGGTTTGTCCCAGTCCGGTCCCCCAGCCAAGCTGTGGCAGAGCCGAGGGCCTCCCCTCATCTTCCTCTGGGCCGGGGGTCAAGGCCCCCGGGGCCCCTCCAGGAGGAGGCCGCGCGCCCCCGCTGTAACGGCCTGGTGCTGTGTTCCCGCAGGAGAGCGAGGACGCCGTCAAGGCTCTGGCGAAGGAGAAGGACCTGCTGGAGCGCGAGAAGTGGGAGCTGCGGCGCCAAGCCAAGGAGGCCACGGACCATGCCACGGCGCTGCGCTCCCAGCTGGACCTCAAGGACAACCGGATGAAGGAGCTGGAGGCCGAGCTGGCCATGGTGAGAGCCCGCCCACCTTCACACAGCCGGGGCGTCCCGGCAGCTGCCGGAAGCCCGTGATGCGCTGGGGACGGGGCACGCGACAGGCTCGCCGGGAGTCCCGCAGGGGCGCGGGGTCTGTGATGCTCTGGGGGCTTCCTTCCGCATCGGCCCTCCGGCCCCCCTGAGTCCAGGCCGCAGCCTCCCATCCACCTGCAGGGCCGGGCGAGTGCGCTGGGAGCCCATCCACCCTTCCACACTCCAGGCCACTGTCAACAAACGAAGCCCATTTTTGTTTAAAATACACATATTTGTTTAGGAAAACATTCGGGAGAAAATGCACCAAGAAACTAACAGTGGTTATTTCTGGGTAGTAGGCTTGCAAGAACTCTCTAGTGAAAATGTCTGTCTTGGGTTGTCAAGGAAAAACTGTTTTTTTTTTTTCCAATCCAAAACAAACCTTCAAAGTATTTCCAAATGCTGTGTGTTCCATGTTAGTGCCCAGCCCGCAAGTGGGCACAGAGAGCCCAGGCGGTGTGTCCGGGCCTGGTGGAAGGGGTCCAGGGCCCCAGAATCCTGCTCTGCCTGTTCCTGTGTGACCTTGGGCCACTCACTTAACTTCTCTGGGCTTTAGTGACCTTTATCCGGTACCAGAATGAGGGGAAAAGAGTCTTTACCTCACCCTGCTCTCCCAGGAGGTCGCCGGGAAACTCCAGAGAGACCGTGCCTTAAGGGACCTTTGAAACCACCAGGGGCTCATGTGACCATGGACAGGAGAGTGTGCAGGAGGCCCCTGAGGGGTCGGGGGGGAGGGGGTCCCACGAAGCTCTTAGAACACAGCGGTCTCCTGCAGAGAGCACCGATGCCGGCTGACTATGTGGTGACCGCCATGGGTTCTGGGTTTGAATCCAGCCCCATTGCCTCCTAGCTGTGTGACTTAGGCAGGACCCTTCCCCTCTTGGGCCCTGTTTCATCAAGTCTAAAGAGGGATAATTGCATATACCCTGTAGGGCCTGAGGATTTCAGTGAAATAAAGTGGGGCAAGCCCTTTGCATGGTGTGTGTATATAGTGATGATACGGGGACACAAAGGTTCTCTAGGGTCAGTTCCTTCAGGGTCGTGGGTGGCCCTCCCTGTGCCATCAGAACCCCTGGGTGCATCCCCCGCCCCCACCCCCGGGGTCTCCTGTCCAATGCTGACCCCTAGTGGTCAGAACTGCCCAGGCCAGAAGAAGCAGCGGCCCCCAGGTCCCCTGAAGAGTAGAAGCTTTTCCCACCAGTGAGGTCGGTGGCGCTGGCGCCCTGCCCCACCTGCAGGCCAGACAGAACCTTTCCAGCAGCAGCCTGGGAAGTGGCTGCAGGTCTTCCCAGGGCCCCAGCGATGGCCAGATGTGTCCTCCTGGCCTTGGAGCACGGGCCTCAGGCATTCTGGGGATTTCTGGGGTCTTTCAGAACCGGGAACCAGATCCCCTCTCTTTCTCCTCTCACCATGCCCACACTCCTCAGCCTGCTTCTGTTCTGGCCAACGAAGCTCAGGTTCTTGCCCCCTCCTCTAGCGGGCATCAGAGCCCTCTGCTAAGTGCGGATTAGGTACGGTGCATGTTTGCAGCCTGGAGTACGGGCTTCTTATCCATCAGCTTGGCCGATGTCCGCCCAGGGCTTGGCGGCAGAAGGAGGGCTTATTGCCAAGATGTGTGACAGCGCCAGGGTTGTGGGGGTATTCGCCAGCCTGGAGGCCCCTCTGTTGCTCGCCATCTGCAGAATTTCACACCCTGGAGACTTCTAGAACTGCCTGCTCCAGGCAGCGTTGACCAGCTTGCCCCACTGCCCTGCTGGCCTGGCCAAGACTAAAGGGAGGGCGCCGTCCCTGGGCGTGTGCCTTACACTTGTGCCTTGGGGGTGAGCACCAGAAAGCCGCTCTGGCTGGTTTAGCACGTGGGATGTGCTGGAAGGGAAGTCAGGAGCTCACAGGGGCGGCGGGAAGGTGGAAGGCTGGGCTTAGAAATGGGCCAAAGCCAAGGCGGCTGCAGAGGTGGGGAAGCCAAGGTCCTACACGGAGGGGTCTGCTCGGCGGCCCGTGCTGGGGACCATGAACCTGAACTTGCCTCTGAATGGCACCTCAATTTTTTATGAGTTGGATTCAACACAGGGTAGCAAAATGGCCCATCTTGGGTCACTTATTTACCACTTACCTAGGGGTCCTGGCTGTGACCACTGATGATGAGTAATTTCTTAAGTGACCCCGAGGTGCCACCGAGGACATGGGCGCTGAGCTGGCAAATTCACACCCGCCTGTGACCTTAAAGGCCTGGGAAGCAGCCCGGTGCCTGATGAGCATAAGCAGGCCCTGTCCCAGTTTAGGCATCACCCTCCCCCCTTCCCAGCGTCTGCAGGGGAGCTGGGCTTGGGGTCTCCACACACCCTGTGTGGATCTGAAGGGCCTGCTTCAGCCACCTGCCCTTTTGGGGGGGGGGGATGTTCCTGACCAACGACTCCTGGCCAAACCAGCCGTTACTGCTCATGTCACATGTAGCCACATCGGCTTCATGAGACCACCCTGTTGGGGGGTGGGGGGTAGGTGTATATTTTTTAATATGTTCTTTTATTGAGGTATAATTCACATACCATAAAATTCTCCCTTTTAAGATGTACAATTCAGTGGGTTTGAGTCTGTTCACAGAGCCGCACCACCTTCACCACGATCCAGTTCCAGGACAACTTCCCCACCCTAAAAAGAAACTCAAACCCATGAGCAGTCACTCCAGTGAGGCATATATTCCTGTTGGGCCCATTTTAGGGATGTGGAAGCAGGCTCAGCAGGCAGGAGCTCGCCCAGAGCGGCCCAGCAGGCGAGGAGGCAGCGCTGGGAGTCAGGCAGGCCCCGTGCCCTGTGATGTGGCCTGTGAAAGGCCGTCCAGCTGCTGGTCTGAAGGACACAGCTCCGCTGGCAGCCGGGCTCATCCCTCAGGCCCTCCCGGCCGGCCTCCACCACACAGAGGGGACGGGAGACAGCACTGCCAGCCCCCGAGACCCCAGGCTTCCCCGAAATGCGAGTCCTGCCCCCCTGCCCCAGGAGCCTGGTTCATGCTGGCCTAGTTTTCCGTCAGCGCTGCTTCTCCAAAATGGGAGACGTTTCTTACGTTGACCACGCTGTAGATGGGGCTTCTCACCCTCCCCACTGTCGACCTTCGGGGTCAGATAAGTGTGTTGTGGGGCCGGCCGGCGCCCTGGACGGTGTCTGGCAGCTTCCCTGGCCTCCGCCCCCTAGATGCCCGGAACACCTCCCCGCTGGGAAAACCAGAAGTCTCGGGACATTTCCCGGGGTCCCTGGGGAAGGTGGGTGGGGGCAGATTTCGCCCCAGTTGAGAACCAGTCTTCTGTAAAGTCAGTGTTTCTCGGGAGTCGAGTGTGGGACGGCCCCGTTGCAGCATCGGGCTGTGCTCTGGCCATTCAGCCCTAACAGAGTCCCACTTGGGTCCTGCCATCTTCGGGCTGTGTGACCTCTGACAAGGCACTCGGCCTTTCTGATTCTCGGTACCCCATGTATGGAGTCAGGACTGTAAGACCTTCCTCCTGGGGGGGCGGTGGTGAGGTGAGGAGATGCTCAGTGAACAGCAGCTGTTGACCGGTGTTCTGCCCCCAGCCCCATCCTGTCCTCAGCCCCACCACGACGAGGATGAATGGATTCTTCTGTCCCTTCCACTGGCCAGTCACTGTGTGATCTCAAGTCACTTTTCACCTGCCTGGGCCTCCATATCCTCGTCTGTAAAAATGGCAGCTGCCACAGGTGCAGGCGAGAGTCGGCGGTAGTGAGGGTGGGTGAGGGGCAGGGTCACGCCACAGGGGGACGACGGGGGTGGCCAAGCTCTGGGTTGGCGCTGCTTCTGCCCTCGCTCTGCGGAAACCCACCTGCTACAAGCACCACCTCCTGGCCCTGGACCAGACCTGCTCATGGACCTGCTCCTGCTTTCCCGAAGGTTCTTGTACCAGGACCCTCCCAGCTTTTGGCCAGCGGAGACGTTCCCTGGACAAGTAGGGATGCCTTGAAGAGCTAGTGAAGGATTCCACTGAGCCGCACTCCCAGCATCCCTCAGAGACCCAGGCTCTGTCCCACATGGACTGCTTCGTGGCCTCCCATCAGCAGGCCGCACTCCCAGCATCCCTCGGAGACCCAGGCTCTGTCCCACACGGACTGCTTCGTGGCCTCCCATCAGCAGGCCCTCCAGGCAGTCAGGGGCCTTCATCAGCCCCAATCCAGAGGGAGGCCCAGCGCAGGGTCCTGCCCGCCTCCTGGATCTTCCCACCCCATCTTGTGGGCAGGGCGGGGGGCGGACATCAGTGACCCCACCATCCCCCACAGCTGCAACTTACGGAACATGCAGTAGGGCGACCAACGTCCTGGGCCTTCGTGGGACTTAGGCCATGTCTTGTAGATGTTTTGTGATAAGTCACGAACCCGTATTGGGTATTTTTCCCATGGACCGGAGCTCTCCATAGCAACCATGTGATCCCCCTCAGACAGATGAGGGCATGGAAGACTGAGGGACCTCACTCAGGATCCCCCCGCTGGGGAGGGGCACAGCCGGGCTCAAATCCGGGCCGTCCGATTTCTGAGCCCAAACTGCAGAGCACTTTGCTGGGACACTTTGTCACACCACTCCAGGGGGTGCTACTTACATAGAAATGATCCCTCTCCATTCCCCATCCTACCAGTGAGGACCTTGCTCAAGGTCACACGGCAAGTTAAATAGTAGAAGTTGCCTTTGAACCCAGTTCTGTCTGATTTCTGTCACGTGAGGGGGTTTGCGCAGCGTACCAAATCCAGCAGCTCGGAATTCCAGGCACAGAGCACTCGGGAGAGGGTAGAGGCTCAGACAGAAGAGGGAACCAGAGCTCAGGGGGAGCTCCTAGCATTAAAGCGAGTTCAGTGGAAGAGTTGAGCCAAAGGCCGCGGTGTAGACTGCCACGGGAAGGTGACCCATTGCAGCCTGTGCGTGCCTGCACTTAGTTGACTCTACACACCTCTTCTATAGCTCTCGTCTCTGTCATAGCTCTGTCCTGAATGGACCCTGTGTAAGGCTCCCTGTGCTTTAGAACTCAGAGGTCCCACCCCCCCATCCTGCAGGACTCACCGTAGGGAACCCCCCAGCTGTCAAGTAGCAATGAGGTCAAGCTGCCTGCTGACGTAGAAGGTGCTTCTCCCGGGCCCAGACAGAGCTGAGGCCCCACCGGGGAGAAGAAACCCAGGTGGGGACAGAAGAGCCATCCCGCCTGAATTTTCCGGGGCTTCCCGCATAGGTGCCTGGGAATGTGTGCAAGAGGGCAGAGCTGAGGGCTCATTAACTTGATGGCAGACTGTCCTGGGGCTCATTTATCAGGCAGCCAAGGTGGATTGGGCAGGAGGAAGCAAGGGAGTAGGGCAGCTTCACGTGAGGAGTGGCGCCCGGATGGAGGGCCAGGAGGCAGGACGTGATGTGGTGCCGTGGTGGCCGGGAAACGGGAGTCTGTCGTGTGGCTGGGTTGCTGCAAGCCTGTGGCAGCCCTGTGCCACCCCCAGCCTAGCCCCTTCCTTCAGTAGGCTTGTTCCCTTGCTTTGGGGGTAAGTTAACAGAGCAGATTGCCTGAGTCATCAGCCTGGACCTAGCAGAGCCTGCTTCCGTTACTGGTCATTGCATGTGCCCAGCTCCAAGCCAGGGCCTGTGGAATCCGTGGTGACCAGGCACACCCTAGTCTCTGCTTCATAGACTCGGAGTTTGCATTACCTGTCCTGCTGATTTCATTGCCCCAGAGGAATGTGGGTGCTATAGAAACCACGGACCCATGGCCAGACTCCCAGGCTCAGGACCCAACTTGAAGGTTTCCCTTGCGATGCGTTCTTAAAGAAGTCACTTCTCTAAGGTTTCTCCTCTGTCGAGCACACATAATAATCTTCCACTCCCTACTTGAGACCTAGGGCTGTTGCACTTTGCACATGATGGTTTTCTAAACCGGAAGGGAGATTATGACCTGGCTTGGGGGACGGGACTGTCACCTTCCAACTCAGCCTCCTTCTGCCATGGGAGGGGAGTGATGTCATAGACTCGGGGTGTCCAAGCTAGCGGGAGCCCTAAAGATTACTTGCTCTGGGGTTTTCATTTTACAGGTGGGGAAGCTGAGGCTCAAGAAGGCAGTAACTTTTCCTCCACTCTCATTCAAATCCCCGCTGGTCCATGGAGAACCAGAAGGAATGGGTGATAAGTGTGTCATTGGACCTCTTTTCTCTCGTAATCCTGGTCTTGCTTTGTGTTAGTAGGAACTAAGGGGGATCCCCAAAGTGAGCCTGCAGGGCAGGTCACTGACCCTGACGGGCAGGTGATAACAGAGCAGAGATGGCCCGGTACCAAGGTCAGATTCGCAGCTCTCACCACGGTGGGTCCTGGCCGGACCGCAGGTCAAGAGTTCCCCCCCCCCGCCCCCGATCAGATTGTCCTTTTCTCTCTCCAGGCCAAGCAGTCCTTAGCTACGCTGACCAAGGACGTCCCCAAGCGGCATTCACTGGCCATGCCAGGCGAGACGGTGCTCAATGGCAACCAGGAGTGGGTGGTGCAGGCGGACCTCCCGCTGACCGCGGCCATCCGGCAGAGCCAGCAGACTCTCTACCACTCACACCCCCCCCACCCTGCAGACCGGCAAGGTGAGTCCTGCCCCAGCTCGCCCCGCCCCGGCTGTGGGGGCTTCTCAGGAGGCCTCTGACCTCCCCAGTGGGGGAAGCAGCCCCTCTATTCCCACCTTAGCTGCTTAGGGGGACGTGGGGCCGAGGCCCCAGGCTTGGGTAACTGAGAAGTCCCGGAGATGGACTTCAGGCATAGCTGGATCTCGAGGGCCAGACATTCTCGGGGTGTGTCCACCTGTCTTCTCAGCCCCGCCTGCCTCCTTTTGACCTCGTCTTGAGTCCGTCTCTTCCCACGAAGCTGCAAAACAGTGTCCAGCAAGCTCAGGCTTTTAAAGTCTTTGAGCACAATAGTCGGGAGAAAGAAAAACGATCTCTTTCTCTGTGTTTAGAGTAAATCCCAAAGAAGGCCTGTGATGGGCTAGTCTGGGGCACATGCCGACCGCTGGACCAATGACTGTGCCTGGGATGCTGCACGGGTTCTCCAGCCTGGGCCTCAGGGCCCCTGTGGCTGGGGACAGCAGAAGCTCCTGGATTAACGGCACCGGGCGACTGTGAGGTGTAGGGGCCACAGGGGTCACACGTGTTCGCCCCCCTGGCACCGGCAGCGTCCACACCCACCGGCTGTGCCACACGCGAGGGGCTGCCTCTGTGTGACACGTGCAGGTTGGGATTGCCAGCTGGCCTGCAATCACCAAGCTGGGAACCCAGGTCCCTGACTGCAAAGCCCATTCGTTGCCCATCCATCTCCCCCGCCCCGCGTTAAACCTTTCCTACAGCCCTACCGGCTCACAGGCTGCGTGCACACAGTAGGCCCGAGGCAGTCCTGCCGGGTGGAAAGTGCTCCCTGCAGCCGGTGCCCCGCGGCCAGGACAGCAGCCTGGCGGGGGCCCTGGGGGCGCCTCGGGGCCGTGTCTTCTGAGCTCAGCCGTCCCTTCCACCACGACGGATCGAGCCCCTGCTGCGTGCCAGGCACCGTGAGCTCTGGGGGTCACCGTGGATACGACACCCAGCGTGCCTGTGCTCACGGAGCGGACGTTGTAGGCGTGAAGACAGACAACCGCGCAGGGAGGGAAAGCAACAGGAGATGCTGTTTGGTGGGAAAAGTGTGGGGAGAGCTGAGAATGGGGGAGGCCTCCCTAGGACAGGCTGGGACCCGGACGAGGAGAATGTGCCCGATGAGCAGCGGGACCAGTGAAGGCCGAGGCAGTGGGGAGATGGCCCACGTCGGGCACTGTCAGAACCCCGGTATGACCATGAGCCAAGGCCGGGAGGGTGGGCAGAGCCGTGTCTGTTCGGGCCTTGGGGGGGTTTGCCCCCACCCAGCCTGGCCAAATGCCCGGCTTTGCTGTGGTGTGCGGAACGGAGTCAGGGAGGCCTGCGGGGAGGCTGTGTGGTCGTCCAGGCAAGAGACAGCCGTGGCTGTGGCTTGGGTAGTGGCAGTGGGATTGGAGAGAAGTGGGCGGACTTGGGGGCTGTGTCTGGGGTTGGAGGGATGTGGACGGATGTGGAGGGCTGCTCTGGGGGTGACTGGGTGTGGTCCAGCGGTAGCCTCTGGGCTTCTCACTAGGAAAGCTGGTGTTGACCGGTGGTTAGGACTGTTTGGGTCTAGGGAATGTGCAGGTGGTGGGAGCCTTGTGAGGACAGTCACCAAAGTCCCTAGAAACTCCTGCCTCTTCTCGCTCACTGTGGTGTGGAGAGGGCCTAATTGGATCCAGAGGCGAGGGGCCGTTCTTCCCGGCAGCTGCTGTCTGGGGACGTGTGCGTCTGTGGCACGGAGGGGCAGAGGGCGGGGCAACCCCTTCTCTGTGCCTCAGTGTTCTCGGCTGGGTAATGGGGGTGTGGGGTGGCATCACGGCAGGGCGGCGCGGGCGAGGCCGCTCTCCCCACCCCTCGCTTACCAGCTGTCCGTGCTTTCCAGCGGTCAGGGTGAGCCCCTGCCACTCCCGGCAGCCCTCTGTCATCTCCGACGCGTCTGCCGCCGAAGGTGACCGGTCGTCCACGCCAAGCGACATCAACTCCCCTCGGCACCGGACACACTCCCTCTGCAACGTAAGGCCAGCAGCAGCGGGGCCGGGCCCAGGGGCCCTGCCGGGAAACCGCAGGCGCGGGGTGGAGGGGTGAACACGCACCCGCTCTTTCCTCTCGTCCACCCAGGGAGCGCTCTGGCGAAGGCATTTCCTGTTCTGTTCTTTCCTTTTGCAAGAAGAGATGGATGTGGGGAGAGAAAGAAAGGAGGCCTGTTTGCTCCTTGTGTCCGGGAGGGCGAGAAAAACCCAGAGGAAGGCGGGCCTGGGTCGGCTCCGGGTCTGCACAGCCCGGGACTAGCTCTGGCGGGGTTCCTGGGTCGGGACCGTGGGCTTCTCCTCACAGCTGTGACCTTCCAGAGCTCTGGGCCTTACCAGTACTTCATTTCCCCATAGAGCCAGCTCTCAGTCCTTCTTCCAGAAATGAGCCAGATTTGTTTTTTTTTTTAATTTTCCAGGAGTTTGAGCAAATATTGCCTCTGGAGAGGCGTCCCATGAATTTGTTCTGTTGGGGTTTTGTTTTGTTTTTTTTTTTTGCTTTGCTTATTTAATTACACTTTTTTGGTGGCATGCTGGGCACCGGCTGCCAAGAGGTGCAGGTCCCTAGCCACCTAACTTTGGGGGACTGGCGGAGCAGACGGTTGGGCTCCAAGGAGTGAGGGGATGAAGGGGGGCCAAGCATCTGAGGACAGGAGGACACCATGTTGAGGCTCCAACATGAAACACTGGGGAGCGGGCTGTGGAGGTCACTGTGCGATTTTGTTCTGTCCCACAGTTGATAATGGGGAGGGCTCCCCTGCCCAGAAGACCGAGACACCATGGAGTTGGGGCTTTGAGTGCATGAGAAAGCTTTCTCAAAAAGTCAGCCAAGGTTCTATTAACCAGCACAACTGATAAAAAGAAAGGAGGTGAATATAGTGGGAACGAAAGACAAAATAACTCCTACGTGCCAATGATATGATCACCCTACCTGGAAACTCAAGAGAATAACCTGTAAAACTATTACAACCAATAATGACCAAGTACATGAATGGTACTGGTCGAAAATCAGTGTGTAATAATCAGTAACTTTTCTATATATGAATAATCACAAAGGGAGCTTNAAATAAATAAAATCTTTAAAAAAAAAAAAAAAACTATTACAACCAATAATGACCAAGTACATGAATGGTACTGGTCGAAAATCAGTGTGTAATAATCAGTAACTTTTCTATATATGAATAATCACAAAGGGAGCTTTTTTCCCATCTACAATAACCATGAAAAGTAGCTAAAGACTGCTAATAAAAATAACAAAGACCGAACTTAAAATTAGTTGCGTTCACCTGGTCACATGGGCAACAGGGATCGCTGGCCCAGGGCCTGAAACCTGCTCAAGGCTGGAATTCTTTTTTCAACTTCCTTAAACCAATTTGTTCTTCACCAGTGCTCAGGACAGAACCCCTGTGACTAAGGCTGTCTTGAACGACAGAACCAGGGCGAGGAAGGAGACCACTAGAGGGCTTCTGACGGCTCTCCTCTGGTTCGGAGGGAACACCGTTGAGCTGAACCTACCGCGCCCTCATTCTTAGCATGGGCTACAGACCTAGAGTAGCCACATACACCCCAAATAAGAAGACCTTCCCGGGGGCCATGTTTTGTCTTCTCGTGGTAGGCCCAAGAGGGCTCGGAGAGCCACAATACTGCTGGAAAGTCCATTCTGCAGAAAGGGTTCCCTAAAGGCCTCTTGAATTGCCTTTGGCCTAGCCTTTTGCCCAACGTGGCCTTGACGCATAGTAGCTGCTACAGGCAGCAAGTCCAGCATACTTATTTCCAAGGTCACCTTACACAGGGCCCTGCTGCCAGGACCTGAGTGCTTTCATAAGCCAGTTGTCTGCAGACAGGCATTCCAGTGGGCACTGGCCTCATTCTCTACCCCATGAATTTGGCAAAAATGGCCCTACCCAGGGTAGATTTCTCTTAGAAGCCCGCCAGATGGGTTCTGTTTGCAAACCTTGGGATGGGACTAAAGACTAAACTACCATTTGTTCCATCCCTGCCCTCCCTCAGCCACCTTCATCCCCATTTCTACAGTTGGCATACAGGTAAGCCAAGAAGAGCCTGGAAAAAGCACCAGGTAACCCTCTGTTCTCAGGCCTGTGACCTGGCACAGCAAGAACAGCCCAGCCTGGACTAAAGACCTCTCCATCTTACTCTTTGGCCACTAATTTAGAGCGGAGGTCAGGACTAAGTGTAGGAAGTTGGAGAATACTTTGGCCCAAGTGACATTGGTTTTTTCATGGGTTTTTTTACCTGCAATTCTGGAAATAACCATCAGGAGGCTCCCGTGTAATGACTTGTAATCCCAAAGATCTGTTTGCCCCACCCCACAGTGCAGCCAGATTCTGGGATGTAGTGAAGGCTTTTGCACACCCACCTTTGCATGCCCACCAAAGGGAGCACTGAACCGGGAAGAAACAGTCCCAAATTTGAGTTATATCCCTACCATGAGTTCCATCATGTTGGATTGCCTCTCTGTATCTATAAATCAGACGCGTGAGGCCTATGTACCCCTCCACAAAATAAGAGATGCACTGAATTGTTTGTGGGGGAAATTAGAAACTACCTAGTCTCCTGAGTCTTCCTGTCCTGAAATTATTTTTGTGCTTTTTTTCTTTAAAACTGTATTTCTTTATGAACAACACCAAGTATAACCAATCTCCAGTTCCAACTTGATGGACCAATTGGGACAGGATCTTAGAAGCCTTCAAGTGACTGATTTGTTGGTCAGGGGGTGCTGGGAGTCAAAGGGCCTGACCAGGCAAGAGAGCACCCTAGGACCCCTGGTCCCGGCAGCATCTCAAACCCCAGGTGCCATTGTTGAGCCCTCCGGGAGTGCTTGCTTCAGGGGTGGGCGTGGATTCCCCCGGTACAGAGGTAGAGTGGTCCCTAAGAGATGGCTTCTTTCCATGGAAGACCCCACTCTCCACGGGCCACCTCTGCTCCCGTGTGTTGTGTGTCCCTGCTGTTTCATTTCCCCCCTCTTTTTTGGCTACAGGGCGACAGTCCCGGCCCAGTACAGAAGAACCTGCACAACCCCATTGTACAGGTAGGTGTCCTTCCCTGGCCACTTGGGCCCTCCCTTCTCCCCATCGTGACCATGACTCCCCCTGCCCCTTGTTCCCCTGGGCCCTCAGCATCCCCTCTTCCATACCTGGGACACCCAAGGCAGAGAGGAGTTAAGTCACTGCCTCGATCGGCCATCGCTTGGCGCCTGAGCCAGGTTCAGTACCTGGTTTGCCCTTCCCTGTCCATCTTCCATCCTACTGCCCTGGTCAGTATCTTCTCCTGGCAGCCAAAGGCTGATGAACCAAGCCATAGGCTCCTTGGGCCCCTTGCTGTAGGAAATCGTTCTTTATTCATTTTTAACATTTCAGTACCCTGTCATCAGAGTGAGGAGGGGCCACGGGAAGGAAAACAGGAATTGAGAGTCAGAAGGGGTCTCTGAGACCAGCAGTCTAGTCCTGGGGTTCCCCGAGGCTGGTCTGTGCACTGCTCATCTGCATCAGGGTCCACCAGGAAAGACTTTTCAAATGCAGATTCCTGGGCCTTTAACCCTGATTCTGATCCACCAGCTATGGGGTGGGGCCCGGAATTCAGGTAATTCTGATGTTTTGGAAACCATTAGTCTAACCTCCACCTTTTGGCTGGAGAACACTACCCCCATGTCTTTGTGTTTATAAAGCCCTCCCGTAGACACCACCTCAGGCCCTCAGTTACCCAGACAGGAGCCTGTGCCCATCATCACTGTTGTCTCCACATCAGAGATGAGAAAACTGGGCTCAGAAAGGCCAGGGGTTCTAATTAGGACCAGAACCCAAGCCCCAGCACCCCTTACCCCCCACCGTGGCCAGTCCTGCCTCTCATCCAGGGCCTTAAGGTCGCGGGGGTCCTTGCTCTTGGCCCGCACAAAGCTCAGGTTTCTCCTTCCTCATTTTCCGGGCTCCCTTGGGTCCCCTTTTTCCCACCGGGACTTTTCTGTAGGAAACCTGTACCCTCGCTGCAGGGTCCCCGCAGACAGGGCACTGAGCCAGAGCCAGGTGCACAGACGCGCTCCTGCGGGCCCTAGGCTAGCACCCCAGGGTCGTGGGCAAGCTGAATTTTAGTGACCATGGTAGTACAGCTGCAGCAGGAGCTGGCGGTTACTGCGGGGTTACGATGCCCAGGCACTGCTGTGACTGCTCACGACTGCTTCGGGTGGGTCCCACGGCTGTCCCGGAGAGCACCCACAAGGGGCCCAAGTCGGCCCCTCGAACGAGGTGGGGGGTGGGGGTGGGCAGAGCCTGGCCTCTTAGGCACGGGTGCCCCCCCTGCCTCGCCCACCGGCTGCCCCTGTCCCCGCCACCGTCCCCCGTCCCCCGCACCCAGCTCAGGTGCCTTTGTTCTTCTCCCTCCACCCCCGGCGCCCGGCCCGACTCCTCAGTCACTAGAGGATCTTGAAGACCAAAAACGGAAAAAGAAGAAAGAGAAGATGGGATTCGGCTCCATCTCGCGCGTCTTCGCCAGAGGGAAGCAGCGGAAGTCCCTCGACCCCGGCCTCTTTGATGGTACCGCCCCTGATTATTACATAGAGGAGGACGCGGACTGGTGATACCCGCCTCCCGTCGCCTGCCGCGCGCAGGCGTG
>LNAC01000030.1:925258-938428 GCA_002007465.1 Ailurus styani
CCCCCCCCCGGCAGATTAAGGTCAAGGTTAAGGGGGTAGTTCCTGGGCAAACAATCTGGGTCCAAACCTTAGCTGTGACATTTGCTACCTGGCAACCTTAGGCAAGTTACTGAACCCGGCTGGACCTCGATTTCTCGATGTGTATACTGGAGACAATACAGAGCTCTCAAAGGGGCGCTGCCGGAAAGAAACGAGTTGCTGCATGTAAAAGGCTTAGCTTGGGTCGAAGTGAACGTTAGCCACAATGATGATGACAATGACAATGAGGAAGGGGATCTCACCTCAGCCTCTCACCAGCCCTGTGAGAGGCAGAATGAGATTGTGGTACAGCTGTGAAGGCAGGCCCAGGCAGGTTCCGCAACTCGCCCAGGGATAAGACCAGAGAACACAGGACATGTAGAGCTGACGGGGATCTTGGTGGCTTCTCGCTCACTCCCCTCATGTTACAGATGGGAAGGGACTTGCCCACAATCAAGCAGGGCATCAGTGGCTGAGCTGGTTCTGGAACCCAGGGCTCCTAACTCCCAGGCCAGTGTGTTCTGAGCTACTGCAGACCACAAGATTCAGGAGGGGGAAAAAAATCCTTGGGTCAGTTGTTTCGGAAACCATATTGCGTCTCTAACCCTTAGAGAACCTGAATACAACATATTAGTTTATCAAGGCTCTGACAAGTTCTGCAACGAAGGAAAACATCTCGCTTCTTTCCACTTTGTGTTTCCCAAACTTAATTGACCACAGAACCATGTGTTTGTACCTAGTTCCATGGAGCACCCATTTGGACACGTTGCAACAGGCGATTCCTTCAGCCCCTGTATTCTGTGCATGGAGGTGCTAAGTCTGGTTCTTTGGAGAGCTCTAAGCACACACACTTCTGACGTTGTTTAGCCCCGGAAAGCCCCTGAGGCTTATATGGGATTCCCAGCAGCCTTAAGAAGTGAGCCAGGAGCAAGGTGAGGTGGAGTCTGGACTTCTATCAGAGCATCCCTTTTGCTCAGAAAGAACTTGAGTCAGTGTGTAGCCTATGCAGAAGGGGAAGGTTCCCCGCAGACTGGCTAAGAGATGCCAGCCCCAGGATATTAATTTTGCTGCTCTCCCAGGTCCCAGAGGGGCCGAGCCCATTGCCACAGGGCCCTGGGGCAGGGACGGGAATGGGCACGCCCTCCTGCCAGGACATCTGGCCCCACCTGCCCTGTCACCCCACCAGCTCTAAGTTGCCTCATCGCTTTCCCTGGGCTGGGCCACAGATAAGGGCATCGCATCCCAGTGGGCTCCAGACCTACACGGTGCCAGCCTCCTTCCTTGTTAGGACACTGATGGCTCTGGGGGCAGCATGGAGCCTGCAGTTGGGGGCGCGCAGGCCAGGGAGGAGAGAAGCCTGCCTCTGACAGCTGTCACTGCAGGGGCCAGGGCTGTGGTGACAGGGGAGGAGGCTCTCTGCATGCCAGAGAGAATGTGAGGGCTGTCTACAAACCAAGGGTCGGAGACAACAGGCCAGGTCACCAACTGCAACTCGGGTGTGTGAACCGTTGCCGGGTTCCCTCCATCTCTTCCTGTGTGTGCAGGAAACAGATGCATTTTAGGGACGGTCTGAACCCAGCAGGATTGATCAAAGCCGAGCAACACGGGGAGGAGAGTTGAGGAAAGCCCAGGCTTTGGAGCCTGATCTCTGAGTGTGATCCCTGAGCCTGTACGAAGCTGTGCAACCTTCAGCCGCCTGCTTAGTTCCTTTGAGCCTCAGCTTTCCCCTCTGTAAAATGGAAACAAAACTGCCTATCTCCCAGGGCTGTGGCAAAGATGAAATAACAAACAGAGAGAAACGTCCAGCCTCCAGCGGCTGCTCGTCTCTGTGTGGCAGGAGACTCACGAGATGAAACGTGGGCCAGTGACATGAGACCCAGGCTCCGAGGCCTGGCTGTGTCCAAGGGCACAGCCGATGGGCATTTTGGAGCTCTGCTTTCCTCCTCTGTGCGATAGGCCTGCTCATGCCCAGGTTGTAAGGCACCCAGCAAGCTTAGCCGTCAAGGTCACGGCCATGAGGGCTCCCGGTGTGAGCTGGCATGCCGGTCACTGTCTCTGTTTTCCATCAGCTCTAGAGGCCGCTCCGAGCAGAGGGCTCTGGGTGATGACTGGGCCCCCTCTGTGGGCGCCCTCGGGAGGCAGCACCGTGTTGTGCACATACCTGCCTCCTTCCCACTACTTCCCAACCCCAGAGGCCCCAGGTGGGTCAGGGAAGCGGGTGCCTGGGCGCCGCAGGCTGCCCCACCCAAGGAACGAGCCCTGCTGGGCTCCAGGGCTCCCAGAGCTCCCAATCTCTCAAGAGAAGCCCAAAGTGGCACGGAATCCACTGGAATTTTTGTATTGGCGACTTGGGTTTTCGTTGTTGTTGTTGTTTGTCTTTTTAGAAAATGAGTGCTCTTCAGGGGAAAAATTCCATGGGCCCAGTTTGTCTCCAGGCCACCTGCTCTGCCCCCTCTGGGCTAGATTCTCCCTGTGGGCTCGTCCAGCTGTACGGCTGCTTGTCCTTCCCCTCGACCAGAGTGCGGCGTGTCCGGCGGGCTGTCGGCACCCGTCTCAATCCGATACGTGTCCTCCCTCACCCGAGGGCTCTCCTGCCCTGCCCTCGCTGCGGCCGCGGACCACACTCACTTCCGAACCTGGAGCACGGTGCCCAGAGCTTGGGACGTCTGGGGGAGCAGCAGGGAGCAGCAGCCCCCGAACTCCAGAGTCAGCACAGGGATCCTGAGCCCATCTGGCCCCCAGAGGCCCGTATATATGGCCAGGGCCCCCAGTCGGACGTGGGATCAGCCTGCCTGTGGCCCGAGAGCCCAGCCGGGTGACTCCACCGTTTCTCAGGGCTACCCTCTGGGGCACCCAGGCGGCCCCCCACCCTCAGGTGAAGGTGCTGATGGGCCTGACAAAGGGCGACTCCACGCTCTCCCAGGAATGCCAGGAGGAGGTGTGGGTGCCAGCGTGGAGACAGCCACCACCCGGCCGTCCCAGGGACGTGGCGAGGGTATCAGGCTGAGGACCAAGGACAAGGACTGGCTTCTGGTGGGGGAGGGGGAAGGGAGTGATGAAACCTGGCAGAGGAGAGTAGGACTTGACTTGCTGACGTTTGCTGAGCACTGGGCTAATTCAGGCCTTTGATATACACTCGGTAAGTCATTCAACAAACACTGGCTGACCACTTCCTGTATGCCAGGCCTAGGGCTCAGGCTGAGGACCACATGAGTGATCCTGCTGTCGTCCTCACCCAGATCACATGCAGTGGGGCTTATTGTCCCAACCTCACAGGCAAGGAAACTAAGCTCAGACAGGACAGACAGAAAGAGCCAGACAGAACTAGCCCAAGGAGACAGAGTTAAGTGAGGGAACAGGGATAGGATTTGGGGTCCAGCAGTGCACTACACCGCTTCCAGGTGAATGCAGGTGAAGGTGCCAGAGCGGCTCGGTCCTCTCGTTTCCAGAAAGCCAAGCCCGGGGCCAGTTTTCTCCTTGACATTTCCCGTAGATATCTAAGTTGTAAGAACGCCTCACCATGAGCCTCACCAAAAGCTCGGTCTTCATTTAGAAGGACGTTAAAGAAATAAGGCTCATGAACATCTTTGCTCTTCTTAAATTAGCCTTGGTGCAAGAACCAGAGTAGCTCACCGCGGGTGTGGGAAGTTTCCAGGCGGCTGGGAGGCGTTGTGAAGGAGGCGGGAGCTTGGACCGTCTGCATTAGCTGCTTAGAATGATCCCACGGAAGGCACTGCCTCCCAGTGGCTCACCCTGAGCCACAGGCCCCTGGCTCTGACTCGCTGGGGGTCCCCCTGGGCCAGCAAGCAAATGCACAGGGTCTCACGATGACCGCAGTCCACAGGGCTCACGGAAGCAGGCTGAGCGGGGCCGGAAAGGACCTGAGAGGTCCTGAGGCCCAGAGGCCTGAGACAGGAGGGCTGGTGACAGGAAGAGGCCAGGCTGAAAACGTAGTCAGGGAGCCCAGGTACAGCAGAGTGCTCAACGCCCCCAGCAACCCTTAGCTCCAAGTGCTGCCTCCAAGAGCCTCCCACTGGGCACGGGGAGAAGACTCATTCTCCAGCCCTCAGCCTCCCCTCCAACATCCCCTCCGCTTCACCTTCCAGCCCCGCTGGCGGTGGGACAGCCAGCCAGGAGGACGAGGAGTGGGAACACAGGGAGGCCAGCCCCCAGCTGCAATTCTCCCCCGCAAAAGAGCGAAGAGACTTCCATTGCAGATCAGACTCTCGGAAGGACTTCCCACATGTGGGCAGTCTTCAGCATCGGGACGGGTTAGCGAGGGGGGAAACGGAAAGTTTCTGCGTCTATTTTTAAAGCATCTCATAGTTTGTCATGGGACGCAGTCTGCCTGCCTTCCCCGGACCTCACCTTCACCCCCTTGCCGGAGTCTGTAGAATCAGGAACTAGTTGCCCAAAATCTATCTGGGACACGAGAGCAGAGCAGACGGAGCCTTGCCAGCTCCAGGAAATCCATGCCCTGCCTCCGGGGAAAATCCTCCAAGGGGCCGGCGGGAAGCGGTGACAGGGGGACGTTGGCCCCTGAGGCTGGGGACAGGGGTCCTGTTGGGTCAGGAGACGGGGCGGTGAGCCCAAGCTTAGCCCAGGCAGTGGCACCAGCAGTGGGGAGGGAGGGAAGCGTGTGACGTTTTCCCTGAATGCATCAAGTAGCGACAGCTGGTAAAATCCGAGCTCGGTGGGACTGCTCCGTGCGCTCTCTGGGGTTGTGGACTTTAAGGGACGCAGGGGGATGGGTGCGCAGTCAGCTTGGGAGCTCAGGCCTCCAAGGGCCCGCTTGGCGCTGGGGTCAGGGCGTTGTGGGTGGGAAGCGGGCCCACCGGGGTCCTGCCGTCACCCCGCCAGCTACCCCATCAGTGGCTCGATGCTGTTTGCACCCGGGTCGTCCAACCCTGTGCTCCCGGGTCTGCCCTGGGCACAGACCTCCCAGGAGCTGGGGCCGGGACCCCAGCAGAGCACCTCCATCCAATGCAGCGCCTGTTGCCGGGCCCGGAAATGTGACTGTCTCACATCAAAATGCAGCAGTTTAAAAATGAGCCTTCAGCTTTTGGCTGGAGAAGTGCTGACGGGCTCCCTGCCACCGCCCAAGGGCAGGGAGCCTGGACCGGCGCTGGCTGCCCAGGCAGGGCCGGGGTGAGGAGAGAGAGGCCGGGGCGGAAGGCTGTCCCGCTGTGGGCTCACTGGCCTTGAGCGTGTGGCGGCCAGAGAGGCCCCCGAAACTTCCTGATGCTGCACAGGACAGTTCCCACGACACAGAATCTGCCCGTCCCAATGTCGGTCAATAGGGCTGAGGTCCGGAGGCCCTGCCATGGGCCAAGGGGAAGGAAGGCCACCGTGGGGTGCGTGCGAGGAGCCGCAAGCAGCTTCAAGTGGCCGAAGAGGAGGTGGGAAGAATACGAGCCTGGACGGAGAGGCCTGCTCCCTCCCTGCTTACCTCCTCTCCCGCCTGCCTGCTCTTAACCAAAATCTACAGAGCGCCTTCTGTCCCTGCGTGGCAGGCAGGATCCGGCTCGTACAGGCCTGAGACCTGAGACCCCGCTGCAGGTCCCGTGGCGTCCGGTTGGTCAGCGAAATTGACACCATAGAGATGGACAGACGTGGAGCCCTTGCTAGGCATGGGAGATATCTAGGGAACAAACCCAGGCCCCGCTCCTGTCCTTGCGGGGTGTACGCTCTAGGGGGAGGCACGCTCCCCGAATAGCCCCATGACCGATCCTTGATGTGCAGGCAAGAACAGCACCGGGCTTAATGAGAGCCCTGGGAGCTCATGCGTGCGGAGTGGAGGTGTGGACACCCCTGTGTGCTGCAGGGGCCGGTGACCGGCCTATGCCGGGGGACCGGAGAGGGGTCCCTGGAAGAGGCAACATTACAGTGGAGCCTGAAGGCTTCATAGGACGTCGCCAAGCAGAGAAGCCAGCAGCTGGGGGCTTCCAGGCAGAGTGCAGCAGGTGCAACAGATTTGAGATGGGGGCGGGGTGGGGGGGGGACCAGAAATGCTGGGAAAGTGCGAGAAGCCCAGGAGTCTGGGGAGGGGGCCTGGGACTGAGGAGAAGCCAGCAAAGGACTGGGTCACACACAGACTTGTCGTGTAAGGAGCTTGGGCTTTATCCAGGGAGCCAGGGGTGGGTGAGGTCCCTGGGAAGACTCAAATGAAAACAATAACAACAAAAACAAAACTGTATTGACTGTCCTTTTCCCATAACTGGGGCTTTTAATGATGGCATTGAGTATCACCATGAACCAGGCCTGGGTGATAAAGAGAGGGATAGACTTGACCTCTGACCTCGGCACTCCCTTCGTGGCTGGGCAGACGGACAGACCCACCAGCAGAACGTGAAGAGCGTAGGGTGGACAGTGTGCACAGTCAGAGGGATGTCCTCTCGGGACCGGGGCAGGAAGACAGACTCTGAGGGCCCTCCCTCTCCAGAATCACTAAATCTAGAATAAAACATACTTTTTAGTATATGTCTGGCCTCACCAAAAGTGAGGGAAACCTCCAAGTTACCCCCATGCAAAACTAAAAAGCTGTGAGCTAAGACCAGAACAGAAGCAGTGAGCGATCAGCAAGTGTGACAAATGGGGTCTGTCCTGGGTTCAGATGCCGCTGTCAGGACTGTGGACTGGGAACTAAGTACGGGGGTGTGGCAAAGTGAAGGACCAGAGCCTGTGGTCTCTCGGTCTCCCATGTCTCTTTAACAGGAATGAAATGGTCCCTGCTACCAGGTACCACCCCCCTCCCTCCCCGCTCCCACCCCGGCAGGTGACAGAAATCCTCTCTGGAGGAAAGCATCCACCATTTAGACTCTAGAGATTCCCGTAAAATCAAATCTGAGTTCAGCATGCACGAGAGTCCACAGAGAAATACAGCAAATTTAGATCCTCCAAGGCCTTTTCAGATACATAGTTACCAATACCAAATATAAGCTAATATGTATGTAATACTTAAAAAAATTTTAAGATTAAGTCATAAACATGAGCAAACAATAAGAGACTATCTGAAAAGACCAGGTGAACTTGGAAAAGAACCAAATAGAACTTTTAGAAGTATGTAGTTAGTAACATTAAAAAAATAAAATCCAGGGGCCCCTGGGTGGCTCAGTCAGTTAAGCATCTGACTCTTGATCTCAGCTCACGTCTTGATCTCAGGGTCATGAGTTCAAGCCCCTCCTTTGGCTCCACGCTGGGCATGGAACCTACTTAGAAAAGTAAGCAAATAAAATAAAATAAAATAAAATCCAAGGATGGATTAAACTGCAGAGTAAACTGCTGAAGAGAAAATTTTCAAAATGGAAAATAGATCTAAGGAAATTACCCAGAATGCAATGCAGAGAAACAAATTGGCAGAAACCAGGAGAGAAAATCAGAGCTCTCTGGTCTACCACAACAGAAGTGAGCCGCGTGAGGCAATATAAACGTGTATTTGAATTCATTAAAATTCAATAAAGCTTTAGACTTGGTTCCTCAGCTGCAGTAGCCACATTTTGAGTATTCATTCCATATATGGCTCCCAGCTGTCCTAATGGGCCGTGCAGATTTTCCAGCATTTCCACCCTCACAGAAAACTCTGTGGGACAGCACTAGCTTACAAGAGAGGGAAGAAAGAATTAGAAAGTCCAATCCCAGAAGGAGAGCAAAGAGAGACTGGAAAAGAGGTAATATTTTAAGAGATGATGGGTGAGACTATTCCAAAAATAAACCCATAGATACGGAAAGCACAGTGTATATCAGTCAGAATAAGAAGAAAGCCACATGTAGAATATCATAATGAAACTGCGCAACACCAAGGACAGAGAGAAGATCTTAAAGGCAGCTAACCAAAGAATAATTGGGCCGGCAGCTGCCTTCTCTTCAGCAAAAAGGAAGGCAGAAGGCAGTGGAACAATGTCCTCGTGGTGCCGGAAGGAAATGACCATCAGCCTAAAACTGTGGACCCAGCAAAGCTCTTTGGTTTTTTAATTTAATTTATTTATTTGACAGAGAGAGAGAGATCACAAGCAGGCAGAGAGAGAGGAGGAAGCAGGCTCCCTGCTGAGCAGAGAGCCGGATGTGGGCCTTGATCCCAGGACCCTGAGATCATGACCTGAGCTGAAGGCAGAGGCTTTAACCCACTGAGCCACCCAGGTGCCCCAAGCAAAGCTCTTTGAAGGATGAAGGGGAAACATAGGCTTTCTTCAGATAAAAGTTGTAGGAGCTTACCACCAAAAAATACTCCTAATCAGAGGAACATTTATTTTTTATTTATTTGTTTGTTTAAGTTTTTATTTATTTATTTGACAGAGAGAGACAGCGAGAGAAGGAACACCAGCAGGGGGAGTGGGAGAGGGAGAAGCAGGCTTTCCCACTGAGCAGGGAGCCCAATTCAGAGCTCGATCCCAGGACCCCGGGATCAAGACCTGAGCCGAAGGCAGACGCTTAACGACTGAGCTACCCAGGTACCCCTCAGAGGAACTTTTAAATCATGTTCTTCGGGAATAAGAAAGATTATCCTAGAAGTTAGGTCTGAGGCACAAGAAGTGATGAACAACGTGGCTAATGTGTAGGGAAATTATTTTAAGCAAATGTTATCAGGGTAAAATAATCATGATGACAATGTTTTGTTAAATTAAATACATATGGTAAGCTTTCGAGGGTAACCAATAAAGAACAGTTCTAAAATTCGGCACCCATCAGAGTCACCTGGGAGGCTTGTGAAACTACAGATTCCTGGACTCACCCCTCAGAGCTTCTGCTGCAGGGACTGTGGGGCGGGCTCCTAGAATCTGCAGTGCCAACTGGTTCCCAGGGGTTGCTGATGCGACCGGCCCAGGGGCCCCCTCTTTGAGAACTACTGAACCAAAAGCAAAGAAATTGGGTGCTTCACTTCCAAACCAACAGAAGTGGGGAAGGCAATGAGAAAACAACCAAAACCTTCCATCTAATCCAGCTCTGTGCAGGGAGAAGATCGTATGAGCCACACAGGTAATTTTAGATGTTCTGGTAGACATGTTAAAAAGCAAAAACAGGTGACATGAATTTTAATAATGTATTTGATTTAACCCGATATACCCCAAATATTACCATTTCAAGATGTGATCAACACAAAAAGTATGGAGATTACTTTTTCTTCTCTTCTTGGACAAAATCTTCAGAATTCAGTGTGTATTTTATCCTGTGGAGGCTTCTTAGTGTGGACAAGTCGTCTAACAGGTGCTCAGTAGCCACGTGTGGACAGAGCCCGTCTAGACTGCAAGAGACGCGAGCTTGTGGAGGACAGAGGTCCCTGCTCGGCCCCTGAGCAGCCACTGCTCCCCAGACACCGAGCTGAGCTGTTGGGAGTATCAGACGTCACCCTCACTCAGACCTGTGAGATCAGACGTTACTATCATCCCATTTCCTAGATGGTAAAAGTGAGGCCGAGAGCATTCAAAACAGTTCCCCAAGAGAAGCAGAAGAGCCATCATTCAAACCCAGGTCTCGCATATTCCAATGCCAACCTCAGAACCTCAATCCTTCCTGTAAAGTATTTTCTGTAACAGACCAGAGAGTAAATATTTCAGGCTCTCAGGACCAGACAATCCATCTGGTGGGAAAAGGTAGAACCTCTTCTTCCAGAGTCAACCTCGGTCCTCCCCGTGTTCCGAAGGATCCAGATGGACGGGCCTCCTGGCAACACCTCCTCAGACGGCCAGGGGCTCAGCCGGCCTCTCTAACTCACTGCCTCACTATAAATGTGAGTTATTCCCATTCTTTGGGCTGAGACAGAGGGGAAATAAAAGCCAGGATTGATGGCATCCCAGACATAAAATCTGGCACCATAAGGCCTGCATTTTGGAAACTGCCTTTAATTAATGGTTTATGAGCCCCAAAGACGCCCCCCTCTTCAGGCCTTCTGCAGCGTCGTCTCGGAGCTCCGTCCTGGGTGGCGAGTGTGGAGGAGGTGGGGTGGTGAGTGGCTGTCTTTCTACAGGAACCAAACTGTGTGGTTTGCTCATAGGACCCCGGCTCCGCCTCGGGCATCCCTCCAGCCCGGACCGTAGTGATGAGACTTGAAAGCCAGCTCTCCTCACGGGCCTGAGGCCTGTGAGCTGCAGAGTGAACCCCACGGATTCCCATGCCCAGGAAAACACACAGTCTGCTTTTTCTTTCCCCTTATCTGTCATTCCCTCCCCACTCTCCCCTCATTCTCTCCTTCTTCCTGTTTCTCTTTGTGTCTCTGTTGTCTGCTGGCACTGTTTCCTTCCTGAAGCCTTGCTCTTTGAGTCTCTCTCTTTCTAACTCTCTCTCTCCCACTTTTTCTTTTCTTTTTTCTCTTTTTCCTTCCTTCCTCCTTTCCCTGCTGCTTTAGAGCTTTTGCTTGGGGAGGCCTAGCCAAGGGCCACCCCCCTGGGGACAGGATAGACGAGCCCACCCCTTACCTCCCAGGGAGCCCCACCTCTCCCACCTGGACCAGGAGGGCGTCCTGCTGGGACAATGCATTTCTGCCCCGGGAGGGGGGACCCCTAAGCCCCTGAGCTGAATTCAAGCCACCCTTCATCCCAGGAAGGCAGCAGGACTGAGGCAAGGACTGAGTGCCTACTCTAGCTACACATTCAGAGTTTATATTAGTCATTAACCTGGGAGGTAGAGACTATTGTTATTATGGCCATTTTATAGACGGGAAAACTGAGACTTGAAGAGGTCAAGAAATTGGCCCAGAGCCAAGGTCTGTTCAACTCCAACGCCTCTTTCCACAGGCCCAGTCCAAGTGGACAACACGGGCTGTTTCTTGGAATTTCGGGTGACCAGATGTGGCGACGTTCATCTCTCACCTTCCCAGAAGCAGGTGACGGAGACGGGACTCAGCCGCAGGAATAGCGCAGAGACTCTCCAACTTTTCCAAGCCAGGGAGGACACCGCTGCCCCGTGTGCCAGAAGGTCACACCTGTAGGACCCAATCAGAAAGGCTTCCCTACAAGCCAAACCTGTCCTGGGGAGCCGGGGACCAGCAGGAGGGACACCGAGGCTGAAGACAAGGCGGCTGGGTCACCAGACAGAAACTCGGGGGCCCCCAGGCAGGGCTGCCGAGGAAGCTGCTGTTTCCACATTCCCGGGCATCATGGCAACACAGCGACCTGCTCGGAGCTCTGTGCCATCTGCCGCTTCTCTGGTGGCCAGGAAGAGACCTTCCGCCTACCCAGCATCCCCAGTCGCGAGTCCCCAGAGCAGCCCTGGGACGGAGGCAGGTGGCAGGGAACAGCATCCTGCCAACCTTAGGGTGACGGAAATGGAGGCATGAGGCATCGGGGCCGCCCACCCTGAGTTAGATCGCTCTGCTCAGTGCCCTGCCGGACCAGGGCTGGCGTCCTCCTGGCCAGCAGCTGAGGGCTCCCAGGGGCTCTTGGCTGAGCAGCTAGAGGCCCCCGGCATTGGGGAGAAAGGTTTAAGCAGAGCTGGATGCATGTAGGGTCCCCAAGCGGAAGCAGTTATTTCCACAGAGTTTCTATGGCAGGAGCTGGGGGAGGGGAGGCGCTGAAGGAACTGGGGAGAGGGGCCCTGTGACTCGAAAAAGATTTCTAGGCTGCACGTGTCCCTTTCAAAAATAATATCCTTCGATGCAGGAAACGTGGGAGACAGGCAAGTGTGCACACACTCAAGAATTCCCTTGCACACTCACAGGGGCTCACACACACAAAAGATTCACACACGCAGGCTCACACACAATTAAGCCATCACCCCTTTCCAGATGCAGAATTTTAACATTTATCCAACTCGTATTTTATATGTATAAACCTATAAATATACATATAGACAATTACAGTCCTACATTGTAGAATATGTGTACCATTTTTAAAATGCAGTTGGGATTACATTGTACCTTCTGTCTTGTACTGTCCTTTTTCACTTGGCAATAGATTAGGAATATTTTCCCATCAAAAATATGCTCCAGGGACACATTTCTCATGAATCACATATATTCCAGTATATGAACGGGGGGGGCATCATTCATTCAGACGAACTCCCATCGATAACCATTTATACCGCTTCCTATTTAATTTTTCCAATTTTTGTTAGAAATGTATATGTTCATTGTGGAACTTTGATGATACACAGAAGTATAGCAAGAGCAAAGGAAGCTCATTCTTCCTGGCACCCAAGCTCAGTAACTGTAACTATCTGTGTGATTTCACACACATTGTTGTAACCACGTGCCCCATTTGATGGATAAGCATTTTCTACATCGTCACAATAATTTACAATGTACAGTATCAGCAGGGTCCTTTCTAATCAAGCTTCTTTTTAAAATACTTGTCATGTGTTGGGGTATTGAGTTTGTGTGGGTGATGATTTAACCCGACTTTAGAGAAAGAGACTCTTTCCATCTGGTTCACGTCCGGCCTGAACCTGGTCTCTTCACCAGGTGTGTCTGACCTTGGATCGAAGAGTAGGGTTCGGAAATGCTGGGAGACAGACGTGTTCGCCTACGAGGGGCTACTCCAGAAGCAGGTTGCGGTGTGTTAAGGAACGGAACTGAGGCTCCGTGTATCCTAAGAAAATAAATCACACAGCTGCCCAGAGATGACTGCCCCTGTGTCGGTTACAATAGCGAAAAATGGGGAACAACCCATGCCCATCAGTAGGCGGCAGGCGAGACAAACGAGCAAGCATCCTCTGATGAGTCCTGGGCCGTCAAAAGATATCACAGGTCTCTACAGAGATGGAAGGATGTCCTCCATGGTGTAAATCAGAATGGCGTATTACAAAAACGGAGAGCGTTGCGTCTGCGTGTGGGTCTCTGTGTGTTTGGAAGCGTGGTCTGTGTGTGTTTGGAAGCGTGGGCATTTGTGTATCCCAAAGAATATTTAACGAAAACTAACAGCTGCTGTCTCTGGGTGGCGTGGGATTTGGGGCGATTTTCACTTTCTGTTTTATTTTCATTTTTTTTCTAGGTTAAGTTTTAAAAATTCTGTTCTTTTGTTGCGGGGGGGGACAGATTACTTTTGCAATGGGGGAGGGGCAGCAAAACAAAACAAAGCCCTTTGGATTTTGGAAAGAAGAAATGCATGAGAGGGAGACATCCCCGCCCTCCTCCTGCACCCCAGGAGTGCGGCCTCAGGGGTGGGGTCTGCCCAGTCCCTGCCTCCCCCCGCCCCCCCGGAAACCCCCCTCAGCCCCCTTCCC
>LNAC01000030.1:938728-975471 GCA_002007465.1 Ailurus styani
ATGTCCCACTGGAAGGCCGGCACCGTCCAGGCCTGGCTGGAGGTGGTCATGGCCATGCCCATGTACGTCAAGGCCTGTGCGGAGAATGTGAAGAGCGGGAAGGTAGGGCACCTCCAGGATCCCACGGGAATGCCCCCCCTCCCGCCCGTGAACTTTACCAACCAACCCAGAGCTGGTCTGCTCCACCCCCGGCACCCCTACCCCCACCCAATCCCAGGGTGAGGAGGAGATGTCTTCCAGGAACCAGCTGAACCGGGTTCAGGCTCAGCGTCCCCAGTAAAGCATCATGTCTCCCCAGCAAGGCGCATAGCCCTCTGAGCCTCAGTTTTTGCATCTTTAAATTGGGCCTAACCCGCCCGTCCCTGCCGAAGGGGGCAGGACTGAGCTAGAGGGCTCTACGGGCCAGGATGTGATTCCGCACGCCTGGAGCAGAGACGCGCCAAGTGCTCTGCCCGGGCTGCAGAGACGGATGGGCAGGGAGATGGGTGGCTCATGCCAGCAGACCGCTCCGGGGCTCAGCCACAGCCGGCAGCAGGTCCTGGCAGCCTCGGGTGCCCACCCCACACCTCCCTGCTGGGCACTCAGTCCTCGCCTCCCTGCGGAGCAGGTGCTGCTGAGCCTGAGCGACGAGGACCTGGAGCTGGGTCTGGGCGTGTGCAGCTCGCTGCACCGGCGAAAGCTCCGGCTGGCCATCGAGGACTACCGCGACGCCGAGGCGGGCCGGAGGTGGGTCAGCACGCCCGGGCACCCTGCTCAGGCTGCGCCTCCAGGGAGAAGGGGGAAGAGTCCCCCTGAGACCTCCAGGTCACACAGTGGGGGGTGAGCGGGCACTGCAGGCTGGGCCAGGGGTGAGGGGTGGGGGGCTGTGCCCAGAAATGCCACTGGCCAGGGGGCAGTCACATTCCCAGTCGCGCTCTGGGCCAGCCCTCCCCGTGGAAAGATGGGCATACATGGAATCAGCGAGGCCCCAGGGCCCATGATCCCTGCAGCCAGGAGGCAGGGGGGAACTCAGGCACCCCCAGAACTTCTCCATCTCTGACGGCCAGCCCAAGCGGTCTGGACATTCGGCCACAATGTCTGCTCTGCCTACCTTCCACCTCAATCCCAGCTCTAGCATCCCTGGGGGAGGAAGGGTGGCGTAAGGCGGGGAAAGTAGAATGCGACAGAGAAGAAACGGACGTGAAAGGCTTTCGTGCCTTGTCTCCCACAGAGGGCTGGGGCCGCTGGGAGGGCGCTGGGTTAGCAAGCACACCTGGGAATGCGCGGAGGGTCCTCCCCTCAGGTGCGCCCTGCGCTCCTTGTGCACACCTCCCCCCACACCCCTGCACCTCTGTCCTCCCTCCTGCCTGCCTGCCTCCCTCCTGACCTTTTGGGAGCAGCATTTGTTGGGGGGGTGGGGGTGACCTCATTCACCAAGCAGCTCCCGGGAAACCAGAGCACCCCCCTCCGTCCTCAGAGCGCAGAGGGGAAGAAAGAACAAGCGTAGTAAATCTGACACTTTCTGTTTTGCATAATTATCTCCTTCACTGGTTTCCCCATCGTTTTCATGCAGTTAATTAATCAAACCTGGTGGTGTGTGCTATTATTTGCAGAAGCCGCTTTGTGGCTTAACACATGAGGGGGCTAAGGCTGGGATCTCAGGCTAGTTTGGAAGCAGGAAACGAAATGCTTGTGCGTCCTGGAGAGGGGCCCTCAGTGTGATTCCCGGGTGGAAGCTTCACGTCACAAAAATGCAGGATCCCTGCCCAAGTCTGCCCAAAACATGACTGCCCCCGAGAACCTCAAGGAACCAAGATGCCACAGCACCCAGAAGGGGTGGATGCAAATCAGCAGCCGGATGGGAATGGAGTTTGATAAATTCTGAGAGTTGAGATCAGGACTATCTCCTAGGATCCTGTGTCCCCCCCCCCCAGTTAGACACCCCCAGGCCTCCTGGGGGAGGGAGGGTCTCATTCCCTGTGGAAACGTGGTCTGTCTCTAACTTGCCATGGCCTTGCTCTCTCCAGCACGTAATTTCTCCAGCTGTGAAGTGAAGGGGGTTAGATTAGAACAGCAGTTCTTGTAACTTTGGGAGACCACGGCCACTCTGAGAGTCTCTTGAAAACTGTTGACGCTTTCCCCAGAGGCGATATACAAAATTGACAACTTTGCATTCTGGGACCCTTCGAGTCATTCCCGGAACTTCGAGGGGCCCGTGAACTCTAGGGTAAGAACCAGTGAGGTCATCCTCAGGAACACATCCTGTGTGGCTCTGGGCATGACTTTGCCCTCTCTGGGCCTGGTTCCTCTGTCTCTAAAATACCGACCGCCAAATCCACCAGCCCCATCGCCGGTCACTGTATGGACATGATTTTATTTAACCGTCGCAACATCAGTGTGGGATAGACATTCTTACCCCTGTTTTAAAGACAGAGAAAGGGAGGCCCGGAGAAACCGTGGGTGCAAAGTCATGCTACAAAATACCTAACTTCAGAGTCAATCCCCTTCCGTTATCCTGCGTCACCTCAACGTGAAAAACATTGACATCCCCTGCTACTCACCTTTATGGAACGTGGGATGCGCCCAGACTCTGTGCTGAGGGTTTCACGTTCTCTCTCTCTCTTTGGTTTTTTGTTTGTTTGTTTGTTTGTGGTTTCACATTCTCTCATCTCTGAGCCCCCACAGCTTCTGTGAGGCAAGCATGATTAGCCCCATTTTGCAGGTGGGGAAGCTGGGGCACAGAGACGCCCACGGCGATTGGGCCAGAATGGCCTCGTGTTTTCTGGGTTGAATCGTGACCCAGATGATATCTCAGTTCTGTGCCCAGACTCTGATTTAGGGGTCTCATCCAGCCCCGGTTTGGAGCGGGGACAATGTCAAATTTTATAAAACATCTGAATCACTTTTAAAGTCATGCCATCTTGTTCAACTTGGGCGCTTGAGATAGCTCCGACCAACAGCTGGGAAAGTGTTGCCAAGCTGAGGCCCCATGGGGACAACTTTAATGAAAAGAGAACCGTTCGGAAGGGCAGGAGCGCATTAATTGTCAGCATGTGGATGGATGTTGCTGACTGTAAATGGCTTCCCTCCAGTCGTTCTGCCAGGTGCCCCTCCCCCCACCCCGCTCCACGTCTTGTTGCACCATTGATTTGCAGAGCACACCCTCCCTTAGACGGGGGACCAGGGCTTCTGGTCCCCACAAGTGACAACCCTGGCCCCAGGGCATGGGGTCGGAGGGCTGGGAGCTCCCATGCCTGCCCAGGGCAAGAGAGCCTTGACCTTGAGGGTCCTGGGAAGGGCAGCTCTGAAGTGAAGGCCTTAAGAGGGGCTGGAAGGGGGCCCACCTGGGACTTTTTCTTCCTAGAAGGGCGCTTGTCTTGGGTGAGAAGTTTCCAATACAGGAGCTTGGTCCCGGGCAGCCTCCTGGTGGACTGCAGTCAAGGCCCCAGCCTGGTTTGTCTTCCGTGCGTTGGATTATACGACTTACGTTGTTGAGCCAGGTGGGGTCCTGCCCTCCAGGAACGGGTGGTCTGGGCAGCAAGGTGACAGGTGCAGGGATGGGGGCTCCCGGGGGGCTCTGGATGCAGAGAGGGGCTCTGACCCAGCACACAAGGGACCTTCGGGGAGAGCGAAAGCACAGCAGAGCTCTGTAGCAGTCAAGCAGCTGAGGAGAGTGGTGCGGGGTAGAGCAAGGCAGGGAGATGAGGCGGGCCTGGCCTCAGGGACAGACCCCCGGTCCTGGGTGGCTGGGGGCCAGGAGGAGAAAGCGCGAAACTGGGAGCCCACCCTTCCTTTCCTTGGCCACTCTTCCAGGGATGCCTCTGCCGAGTGTCAAGGGTCGAGCGCTAGGCTGCCTCTCCAGCGGGGAACACAGTCCCTGGGCTCAGATCAATTCATTTTTAAAGTTCCGTGTGTGACTGATTAGTGCTTTGAAGGAAATACTTAGCGTGGGAGCCTTACGCTGGGGGCGCAACCTTATGCAAAACGGTCAGAGCTGCTGGGAGGTGAGGAGTGAGCCAGGGCGGGGCTGGAAGGAAATGGCCCAGGAAAAGGCCAGCCCCACTGCCTAAGGGGGCCAAGAGCTCCCTGCATCCTGTGCATCTGAAAGGACCCCCTCCTCCCAGCCTGGAGGGCAGGCCAGACCTTGCTGGGCCACTCCAAGGACTCCCTACAAAAGATGTGCCTGCAAAAGGGAAGCAGTGAGAGTTTCCTTGTTTCATTTAGATCTTCATTGGTGTCCCTTTTCCCCTGCTTATATTGACTTTCTATTAACCGAATGTTCCCACCGCTGGCTTATGGGCTACACTTCTTTGTTTCATTTTCAGTCCTGGCTTTACAGTTTGTAACACACCTACTTAGCTTACCACTATCTATCTTCAAATGATATTATACAACTTTGTGTGTAGTGTAAGATGCTTTCCCCGCCTGCTTTGTGCTATTGTTTTCATACATTTTTGTCTATATGTATTTGATGCTCCGTAATATGTTGTTATATTTGTCTTCTAAACTGTCCATTCTCTTTCAAGGATGTTAGCAGATGAGAAAAGATATTTACCATTTCTGATCATCTTTATTCTTCTAAAAAAATTTCTTTATTGTAAAGTACACATATTTATCATCTTAACTAGTTTTTTTGTTTGTTTTTGTTTGGAGAGAAAGAAAGAGAGAAGGGGTGGAGGAGGGGCAGAGGGAGAGGGAGAGAGAGAGAGAGAGAGAATCTTATGCAGGCTCCATGCCCAGTGTGGAGCCTGACATAGGTCTCGATCTCACAACCCTGAAATCATGAGCTGAGCCAAAATCAAGACTTGAACCCTTAACCAACTGAGCCACCCAGGCACGCTTCCCCCACCCCACCCCCCATCTTAACTGGTTCTAAGTGTACAATTCAATGGTATAAAGTACATCCACATTGTTGTGCAGCCATCACTACCATCCATGTCCAGGACTCTCTTCATCTTGTAAAACTGAAACCCTATGCTAATGATAGCACAATAAACACTAACTCCCTGTTCTCCCCTTTTCCCCCTCCCTCGTCATATAATGGCAACCACCCTTCTACTTTCTGCCTTTATGGTTTTGACTACTCTCAGTACCTCATTTAGGTGGAATCACACAGTATTTGTCTTTTGGGGCCTGGCTTACATCACTTAACATCATGTCCTCAAGATTCATTCATGTTGTACCATGTGTCAGAACATTCTTCCTTTTTAAGCCCGAATACATTCCACTGTGTGTAGATAGCAACTTTTGCTTAGCCATTTCTCTGTTGGTAGATAGTTGGTGGCTTCTACATTTTAGCTACTATGGATAATGCTGCTATGAATGTGGGTGTATTGATCTCTTTGAGACCCTGCTTTCAATTCTTTTGGGTACTTACCCAAAAGTGGAATTGCTGGATCATAAGGTAATTCTATCTTTAACTTTTTGAGGAACTGCCATACTGTTTTCCATGGAGGTTACACCATCTTAGATCCTCACCAACAGCACATGAGGGTTCTAATTTCGCAATACCCCCAACAATACTTGTTTTCTGGGTTTTTTTTTTTTTTTAGCCATCCTAATGTGTATAAAGTGGTATCTCATTGTAGAGAAATTTGCGCTTCCCTAATGATTAGTGATGGGCTTCTTTTTGTGTATTTATTGGCCACCGGTATGTCTTGTTTGGAGAAATAGCCATTCAAATCTGCCCATTTCTGAATCCAGTGGTTTTTTTTTTATTGTGACTTTTAGGAGTTCTCCTCTTTATTCTTTCATGTGGCTAAGTTTCCATATGGTTATTATTTTCTTGCCTCTTGAAAAAAGCCCTTCAACATTTCCTGCAGTTTATTCCTCTGATGATAAATTCTCTCAATTTTGTTTCTTAAAAAAAAAGAAGTCTTTTTTTTCTCCCTCATTTTTAAAATAACGATTTTTTTTGGAGCAGTTTTAGTTTCGCAGCAAAATTGAAAGGAGGGTATAGAGAGTTCCCTGCCCCCACTTCTGCACAGCCTCCCCCATCATCCACATCTCCCACTGGATGGAACTTTGTTACAGGTGAGAAACCCACACCTACACATCCCAGTCACCCAGAGTCCTTTGTTTACATAAAGGTTCGCTCTTGGTGTTGTGCCTTCTGCGGGTTTGGACGGGCATATGATGACATGCATCCATCATGACAGTATAGATGCTGAATAATTCCACTGCCCTAGGAAATCCCCTGTGCTCCACCTGCTCATCCCTCCTTCTCCCTAACCTCCTGGCAACCACTAATCTTTTGACTGTCTCCATAGTTTTGCCTTTTCCAGAATGTCATATAACCAGAATCATACAGGACGTAGCCTTCTCAGATTGACTTCTTTCACTTTGTAAGGTGCATTTAAGGTTCTTCCACTGGGAGGTTTTAAGCAGAGGAGGGACATGATCTGCTTGATGTTTTTAAAAGACCATCTGGCTGCTGTGGGGAAAGTGGATGAGAAGGGGTGGGGCAGGCAGGGGGACGTGGAGGGAAGTAAGGAGGCAACTGCCAGAATCTACGCAGGAGGCGGTGGGAGCATGAACCCAGGAAAGGAGAAAAGGGGACAGACACACGGCCCAGAGTGACTGATAGACCTGGTGAGGGAAGGGAGAAGAGGGCAAATGAGGACCAGAACCGGGTGATGGTGGGGGGTGGGGGGTGGGGAAGAGCTGGGAGAGGGGACGGGATGTTTCATTTGGAGCCAATTAAGTGTGAGATGCGTGACAGGCAGGAGATGCCAAGGGGGCAGGTAGTCAGCAGCAGGGTCTCAGAAGAGAGGAGAAGGGAGAGGTGAGACGGTGGGAGTCCTCATTTACAAATGCAACCCCGAGCCCTGGAAATGGTGCCACCAGAGAACAGAGAGAGTGGGGAAGAAGAAAGAAGGGAAGGGGCCAGGGGGGAAGATGGGCTCATTCTATGGCAGCGTCCCTCCCGAGCACAGCGGTCGGCAGCTGTCCAGTGTGCACTGGTGGAAAGAAGGCAGGAAGGACAGCGAGGAGCCACAGGGGAGCACCAGCAGGAGGGCGGGGCCGTCAGCTCTGCCGCTGTCCTGGAAAAGGCGCTGGGAGGACTCAGGGGCGGGAGACCTGTTGGAGGGCACAGTCCAGGGAGACACAGAGGTGCCCGGAGTGAGCAGCGGAGAGTGGAAGGGAGGAGGCTGAGTCAGGTGGAGCTGAAAATCCCACTCGGGCCTCCAGCCTGAGTGGCTGGCAGGGCAGCTCTTAGAGACGGGGAGCACAGGGAGGGGCTGGGAAGTGGGGGAAGGGTATTCTATCTGGGGGGAAGGGAAGAACGCCGGTCCTGATCCCAGACCTGGGGAGGAGGGTGACGTCACTCTGTAAACCCATAATTCCCTGTCACATCCTGATCCTTTAGTGGAGCCCTTGCTACCAGGCAGCCCCACAGGTCATTTCTTAAGTCCCTCTGCAGGTGGGACGCTCTGTTCTCATTCCTTCTGTGAGGCTGCCACCGTGTGGCAATCAGGGGAATGACAGCCGAGGGGACCTCTTACCAGGAGCATCCACCTCTATGAATCTGAGAAATATTCATTGTGCACCTACTGTGTGTGCGGCACTGAGCTAGGTGTGGGACATAGAGAAATCTGAGATATAGCAGCGAGGAAAGAGGGCTTGAAATAGGCAAAACAGGGGTTTTAATTGGGTGGTTTGATCACTCTAATTTGATCGTTCCAATAAAATGATTCCAAGACAAGCCACAGTGTGACTCTGGGCAGAGTCTGAGCTTCCTGATTTGTAGAGTGAGGAGAAACGGCCCAGGCCACAGCTCTGTGGGCTTCAGGGATTCTGCAGAGGAACATGCCCAGGGGGCCCCACCCAGGGGCAGGCTGAAGATGCTGAGGGTTCCCGGAGGTGCCACCCCCTCCCTACCCGTCCCTGCTGCTCTGCCACCGTCTCTTCCCACTCCATGTATCTGAATGTGCTTTCTTCCTTTTTCCCATTCCCTTTGCCTGCCTCTCTGTTGATCTCGCTTCTGTTCTTTGGGGCTCACTCTCTGTTTCTCTGTCTGCCCGTCTCTGTATCTCTCCTTCCTCTCTCTGCATCCGCATCTCTCCCCATCTCTGCTTTGTCTCTTTCTTCCTCTCTGTCTCTCCACTCCATCCCTTTGCCTGTCCATCTCTGTGATTTCTTGGTCTCCCCCCCTGCCCTGCCATGTTCTTTCCCCTCTACCTTCACCTCTGCCCATCTCTGCCCCATTTCTACCCGCCCCTCTGTTTCTGCCATCTGTCCCCACCCATCCCTCTCTCTGGCCATGTCTGTCCTCACCAGCCTATCCAAAGCCGCTGACCTGGACCATCACTGGGTGGCCAAGGCCTGGCTGAATGACATCGGACTGTCCCAGTACTCTCAGGCCTTCCAAAACCACCTGGTCGATGGGCGAATGCTGCACTCCCTGATGAAGCGGGACCTGGAGAAGCACCTCAATGTGTCCAAGAAGTTCCACCAGGTCAGCATCCTGCTGGGGATCGAGCTGCTGTACCAAGTGAACTTCAGCAGGGAGGTGAGGACCAGAGCAGGAGGTGGAGGCATCTTCCACAGCCCTTCTTTCTCCCCGGCTCCCACTGTCCGTCCATCCAACTATCTGCCTATCCGTGCGTCCGTCCGCACATGCATCCATCCACCTGGGCATCCATCCACCTGGCCATCCATCCACCTGGGCATCCATCCACCTGGGCATCCATACACCTGGCCATCCATACACCTGCCCATCCACACGCCCATTCACACACGCATCCATCCACACACGCATCCATCCACACACCCATCCATCCACCTGCCCATCCATCCACCCAGCCACCCAAACATCCATCCACACACACATCCATCCCTTCCCCTCTCCCTCCCTTCTTCCAACAGCTGCTTACTGGACATGGGCCAGGCCCTATGTCCAATTCAGGGGAAGTGGGGAACCCTCACCCTCCGAGAGTTCACTGCTCATCAGGGAGAACTACAAAGAAGCTAGTGCCACCATACCATGGAGAGTTGGCCCAATGAGGGAAGTCCAGGATTTTATGAAAACCCAAAGGCATAGGGGGACCAGGGGGGGTTTCCCGGAGGTGGTGATGGCTGGACTGAGACCTGAGAGAGGAATTCCAGGCATCAGCAGAGGTGTGAGGGAAAAGCAACTAGCAGAGGGAACAGCATGAGCAAAGGCCTAGAGGACAGATTATGTGGTCCCAGCGTTGGGTCTGATGCTGGAGAGTGAACAGGGAGGCCAGCTAGGTGACCAGGGACCGGGGGGTGGGGGACGGGGAGAGTCAGGGTTTGGGCTCTGACTGCCCCCTTGATTCTGAGCCCTGCCAACTCAGGCAGCATGGGGCATCCACTTCGACTCCCCCAGGACCCAAATATTCCCAAGGCCGCTGGGCCCTGTGGGGCGGAGGCCATCCAGATGGCTTAGTGGTCTCAGAGTGCGGTTAGAACACAAGCCGTTCAGGGTCAGGAGCGGCACAGAGGAGGGATCTGTCCGGTTCTTCAGCCCTTCTCACACACCCACCGCGAGGCCCTGGGCACGGGAAGTAGTGAGGTGCAGGTCCTGCCCCCCCACTGCGGGAACCCCATTCTGGTGAAGGAGGGAGACGTGCAGGAAGATCGCGACAGTGAAGTGTGGAAATGGGCACGGCACATGGGGGCTGGAGGCCCGGAGCCCTTCGTCTGGGAGCCAGTCCCCCCAAGAAGGCTGGTGAAAGGGGACCAGGCTGATCCCTCTACATGTTACCATGGGTGATGTTCTGTAGGGGACGCCCATTGCCCCCAGGGACTGGGTGGACCCACAGAAGACAGCCCCCCATGGAAGAGCCACATTGATGGGCCCCTACTCCGTGTCGGGAAAGCAGGGGTCTGGGGTATACAAACTAGGCAGCTGCTGAGGCTCTCACCCAGCCCTCCGCCAGAAGCAGGCTTCTCCCCATTTCCCAGAATGAAAAGCCAAGCCCCAGACTGACAGGGCCAGAGAAGCCGGGGCTCGCTGGCCAGAACTCCTCCTTGTACCGGCACAACGGGGTCCCCCCAGCACCGTGGAAGCTTGCTCCTCGGGACCCCCCACGTGCCCCCCCCAGCTGACCCACTGTCTCCCCCACCCCCACAAGGCCCTCCAGGAGCGCCGCGCCCGCTGCGAGACACAGAACATAGACCCCGTGGTCTGGACCAACCAGCGGGTGCTCAAGTGGGTGCGGGAGATTGACCTGAAGGTGAGGGGCTGGTGGGCGGGGGGTGGGCTGGGGGTGACTCACAGGCATCTGCAAACCCCATGCACGTCTGTGTGTCCATTTTCTGTGAGCCAGTGTTGTTGCCCAAGGGGGCGAGGATGCCTGCCTCCCATTGCTCAAGAAGAGGGCGCACTCAGCACCCCCCCCAGCAGGACCCCATTTGTGATGGCTTTCTCGTAGCGGCGGTGGAGAGGCTGGGCTGTCCTCTGAAGCAAGGCTGGGGTGGAATCCAGGCTCATCTCATTGGACGAGTATTTATGAGCTGCCTGGCAAGATCTGGGGATGTGTCAGTGACAAAATAGTCTTGGTCATTGTCCTCATGGTCCTAAAAGTGTGGGGGGATCCCCCTCCGGCTTATACTACCTGGTCCCCAGGGGGACAAGCCCTTGGTGTTGGGGGCATGTCCCCACTTGGAGCAGGGCAGCTCCTCGGGACACCTTAGGACGACAGGGTGGCCCTCGCAGGGCAAGACACCCGGGCAGACCTGTCAAGCTAACAGGGCTGCCCCGCACCGCAGGCTAACCAGCCCTGTGCCTTGCCCTCAGGAGTACGCGGACAACCTGACCAACAGCGGCATCCACGGTGCCGTGCTGGTGCTGGAGCCCACGTTCAATGCCGAGGCCATGGCTACTGCCTTGGGCATCCCCAGCGGGAAGCACATCCTCCGGAGACACCTGGCAGAGGAGATGAGTGCTGTCTTCCACCCAGCCACGTGAGTGTGGGCTGCTGGCTCCAGTTCTGGGGCTCCGGAAGCAGGTGATCCTGACCTCCCCTGGCCCCCTCCCTTCCTGGATCCCACCTCTTCCCTATGACACAGTGGCCTCCTTCTACAGATCAGGAAACAGGCTCCAAGAAGCAAAGTGCTTTAGCCTGAAGGTCACAGTTGGAAAAGAGGTGGCCATTCTGGGCAGGGAGAGCCTCAGAGACAGAGGTTTGGAGGGAGGGGTGAGCATACTAATGGTGGGGACAGTCCCGTTGAGCCAGCCATGTCAGCCTACCGACCCCAGTCTCCTCAGCTGAAAAGTGGCCAGAGAAAAAGCTCCTGGACAGACAGATTAGACGCCCTCCCAGTGGACCCTCTCCTTAAAATAATTGCAGTTAAGCTAAAGTCACCATTTATTGGACACTTGCTATGGGCACTAATTTCATCCTCATGACAAGACCAAGAAATCGGTGTCACTATCCCTCCTTTATAGATGGAAAACTCATTCAAAGGGCCAAGGTACTTGCCCAAGGTCACACAGCTAGTAAGGAGCTGAGCCCAGATTTGTTCTTTGCTCTATTAATATGGCATATTACATTGGTTTTCATGCATTGAGCCAACCTTGCATTCCTCTGGTAAATCCCTCTTGGTCCTTTTTATATGTTGCTGGACTGGGTTTGTTAGCATTTTGATGAGGAATTTTTGCATCTGTATTTATAAAGGATTTAGGTCTGTAGGGACTTTTTCTGGTGATATTTTTGTGTGGTTTTGGTATCAGAGTAATACTGGCCTCATAGGATGAGTTAGGAAGTATTCCCTCCTCTTCTTCTTTTTTTTTTTTTTTTTTTTTTTGGAAGAGCATGTGAAGGGTTGGTGTTCATATTCCTTAAACATTTGGTAGAATTCACTGGTGAAACCACATGGTCCTAGGCTTTTCTTTGTGTAAAGTTTTTTTTTTCCTACTTCGATTTTGTTATAAATCTGTTCAGATTTTCTATTTCTTCTTGAATCAGTTTGAATAGTTTCTATCTTTCTAGAAATGTGTCTGTTTCATCTAGGTTAGCTAATTTGTTGGTATACAGTTGATTTTATAATCATTTCCCTATAATCTCTCTTATTTCTGTAGAGCTGCTAGTGCTGTCTCCTCTCTCTTTCCTGGTTTCAATAACTTGAGTCACTCTGTAATCTTGGTCAATCTGGCTAAATCTTTGTCCATTTTGTTGACAGAACTCATATTTGAATCTGAGGCTCTCTAAGTCAGAACCCTGAGTGCCAAACCCCCAAACCACATGAAGCCTCAGAAAGCAGCTGGGCCACACCCCATGTTATACAGAAACTGAGGCTTGGAGGGGGGGGCGGGGAGGGGAGGGTGCATCTGTGGCAACGATCTGAAAGTCTTGAGCTGCCCTTCCCCATCGCCAGGCTAATACCCAAGAAGTCCTCAAAGTTACCACAGACCCCTGCAGCAAAATCATTGGTGAGGATCTGGCCCAAACTCAGATCTAGAGGACCAGTATTTACTGGGAGAGCCCAGGAACCTACATTTCAGGCATTTTGAGGTAGTTCTATGGAGACCAGAGTTTAACAAGAACACTAGTCCATGAGCCATGACTCAACAGGTGCAGGAAAGAGGCTTTTCTCCTAAGAATTGTCCACCCTCCTTGACCCCCCTCTGGTGCCATGTGACCTATAATGACCTTAATATATTCTGAGCCCTGGACAGGCAGCACTAGCTAAACATTAGCAGGCGTTCCTGTGTCTGATTAAACCCTTGACCACCCCTGAGGTCACAGGTGTATTAAGGACTATCTAGAATTCGTGGGTGAGCCCTGGGGAAGTTTCTTGTGGGGCACAAATAGGGTGGGTTCTTATGTTGTTGGCAGGCCAGGGATTCCCTTAAGAATGAGATGAAAGCAATCCTTCCAGTATGAGGATAAGGAAGAGGAAAGAGGAAACTCAGTCCTCCTCCTTACAGACGAGGGGTCTGAGCTGGTCGGCCAGGGTGCTGAGAGGCAGGGTCTGTCCATGGCCCGGGTGTCAGTTCTCCTTGGAACCCTTGGCTGAGAACTTGCCACAGGCCATGGGAAGAGATTTCAGTCAACTTGGAGGAAACAGAACTTCATGAGTTCCTAAGAAATTTTAGAGACCACCCCTGTTGGTGCAAGAGTCCCCGGCTAAGCAAAACACCAGTAGAGACAGTGATCCCCAGGCCTGGTTAATATCACTGCGCTATTTAACCACATGCCTAGGGATTATATTAACCAGGCTCTTCAGGCTTTGTCCCCAGGACGTCTCTGCCATGGTCCAAGCGGCGAAGCTGCCCTGTCCACTGCCCTCTTGCTCCCTCTCCTTCTGTTGCTGACTTCAGCTTTCGGGAGATTTCAGCCTCTGACCTCAGTCTCTCATCTGTAATATGGGAATATGAGTCTACCCTTGCCAGCAGCTTTGTTCGCAGGATTCAGGGAGGCAAACTGTATTCAGTGCTCCTGACACAGCCCCCCCCCCGCCGCAACAACTGACAGTTCATGCCTCCCAGCTTCACAGCGCACGGGAGTACTTCCGTGACATGCTTTCCTCTGCAACTGCTTACGTGCGGCCCCCCTTTCTGTTGCTGTGCTCCGGCTTTCTCCTTAGCATTTCAGTGAGGAAGAGCACTTCCTCTGTGAACTCCGGCACACAGAACTGTCAAGCACACAGAACAAGAGGCCTTGTCACGTCTCCCACCTCCTTGGCTGGCAGGCTTCCCAAGCTACAGAGTGTGCGGAGGGGGTGCTCCCGGGGGGGCGGGTGGGAGGGGCACCCATGGCAAGGGGACATGTTAGGACATTCTGCCCACCCAACCCCTAGCAGTCATTGAACTGTGAGCCTAGAGACCAGGCGCTGGGGCAGCTCCGGGGTGGTCCCGTGTAATGCGGGGGACACAGAGGGCCTTCGGGGACTCAATTCTGGCTGCTCGTCGTCTGTGTGATTTTAGGCAAGAAACTTGCCCCCTCTGAGCCTCAGCTCCCCCAGTTTGAAATGGGGATAATCACTCCTTCTTAGGGTTTCTGGAAGGGTTCAAGGACCGCAACTCTGTCCTTATAGCAAGAAACGGGGCTATGACAACATGTAAATAATGGGTGTGGCTGGGTTCCAATAAAACTTTATTTGCAAAGTCAGTTGCCCGGCCGCAGGCTGCAGTTCGCCAAATCCTAGTCTAGCAGAAGCCTTCGATGCTCTTACACAAGGGAGCAATGGGGTCACTTCAGGCCATAAGTCAGGGGTGGGGGACACAGATTCCAAATGCAGAGTGGGGGAGATTTTCCTGCTGCTTCTCAAGTCATACCAGTGAGCTCAAATGTGGGGCTCTCCCCTCCAGTCTTCCCTTTCCTGGGAAGGTTTGTAGCACGCTGGAGGGGGAAGAGCGCGACCTTGGAGTCTGAAAGACTTGGGTTCAGCTCTCGGCTCTGCTGCTCACAGCTGGGTAATCCCGGACAAATTGCTTAACCTCTCTGAGCCTCCCCTCCTGTGCCCCAACTGTCATGCAGGCTGTCGTGAGGATTGCATTCAGAAAGTGCTGAGCACGCGGGGCGCACACAGGAGGTCCACGTTAAAACACAGCAGTCATGGTCATTGTCACCCGCGGGAGAGTGCGTGTCTCTGGGGGGGGGTGGTAGCTGACTCGGTATGGGTCTCTCCGCAGCTCCTCAGGCATCCGGGAGGCTGAGCGATTCGGGACACCCCCAGGGAGGGCCTCCAGCATCGCGCGGGCGGGGAAGGAGAACAGCGGTAGCGGTATCAAGTACAAGGCTGGCCGGGTGAGTCACCGGATGCCTTCAGCTGTGAGTCCTGCAGCCCGGGGGGGGTCTTGTTGTCATCTGGGCCCGTGTTGTCCCCTTCCAGCTCCTCTCCTGGCCTGTGGAGGGAGGACCGATGGGCCAGGTCACAGGTGCAACCAGGAGGAAGTCACCTTCAGTTGACCTGCATGATGCTTAAGCCCCACCCCTCGCCCAGGCTTAGAGTAGCATCTGGAAGCACGGGTCTCACCTGCCCGCATCAGAATCACCTGGGCAGTTGCTTAACAGGCAGGTTCTGGGATCCACCTGGGTCTCGAAGCCAAGGCTCTGGGGTGAGGGGGAACCCTGCATGCAGCCAAGTGCCCAGACCTTGAGAACCACTGAATTAGCTCTTGAACTCGGCAACCCAACCGATGGCAGCAGATTAGCCTCCGGTCAGTGAAAGGGCGTGCAGTTTGCCTCTGTTCACCCAGACTCAGACTGACCCAGAGCCCTAAATGGAAGTGTGTAGGCACGGACGGGAGACGTGGATAATCCAAAAATTCTCCCTTTCATTCAGCAAACATTTTCTGGGTACTGATTGGGTTTGAGGCCCCATCCTGAGCGTGAATGGGAATGAGCATGAGTAAATCCCCGCCCTTACTCTTATGGTGGACTCAGTCTAGAACGTGCAGTCCTGGGGGGAGAGGCAAACCCTTCACCCTCTCTCTCTGTGAGGAACAGGTGCACATAGGGGACATGAACAGAAGCACGGTATACCTGTGGTGTGAGAATTTCATGGTGGGGGTGTGAGTAGGGGGAAAATATCTTTAAAGGCTCCATTTTTAAGGTGGCAACCCTGAACAAAAGGTTGAGAAACACTGGTCTGGAAACAAAAGCAATCAGGACCCAAAGAGTTACAAAGCACTATCAGGATTATTACCATAGAGAGATGTTCAAAATGAGAGATAAATCCGTATGCAGAGCCTGGTGACTCTGACAACAGTAGCTGCCCTTTGCCAGCCCCTCGCTGTGTGCTTTATGGATCTGATTTCTACTCTTTACAACTACTCTGGGAGAAAGGAATTCCTATTGCCACTTGGAAGCTGAGAAAATGGAGGCTCAGAGAGGGCAGGTGACTGGTCCAGGGTCACACAGCTGGGAAGTGGCAGAGATCCAAACCCCCGTTTGTGAGTCTCCAAAATGCGTGCTCTTTCTGCCACAGCAGGAGGTGCTAGAATATTCCTTCCTACCTGGGAACGCAGTTAGACTTCATGCCCATGCTCAAACATTCTCACCTCTCCTCCATCGTAGCCATTTTGAGGACAATCAGAAAGACTATATTTGTCCTCACCCTTAGCAACCGACCAATTCCTTCTGTTGGGAACACGAAGCTCTCTCCTAAGGTTAGCTCACAAAATCCTCTCAGTGTCTCTGAGCAGCAGATAAGATTACTAATAGGGAGAACACAGAGAGGTTAGACAAGCAGCTTAAGGTCACACAGGAATTAGAAAGAGGAGCCCCCACATTCCCCAGATCCCAAACACTCAATTCCTCTTCTCTTCTCCCCACCGTTTCATCTCATTTCTCTCCTCTCAGCTGCCCCTGGGGAAGATAGGAAGGGGCTTCAGCAGCAAAGACCCCGATTTTCATGATGACTATGGCTCTCTTCAAAATGAAGACTGTGGAGACGATGACCCCCAGGGCAGGCCAGAGCAGTGCCGTCTGGAAGGCTACAATGGCCTCGAGGTCACCAATGTGTAAGGAACGGACGCTCCACTGGACCCAGCGTGGACACACCGGCCGAGGACGAGTAGCAGATGCTGTCACCACTGTACATAGGGACCATGGGCTCAGGATACTCCTCTGCTCCCAGGCAAAACTCCAGCAGACGGGAGCTCCAGGGAACAAGGGGGCTCCAGCCTGCCTGTCTCCAGCAGGTTGTGGACCTTCCAGATGGGTGGAAGGACCTGTCCACCCAGCCTCTCCATAACCCAGGCTCGCCCTCAGAGTGACTCTCCACCAATGAGCAGTCCAGGCAGTCCCCAGAGCCTTGAACTGAGCTGCCAAGGGGGAAGGAGGCCAGAGGTTCCCCAAACACCCTTCCAGAAGGAGCAGGCGGGACTCCAACCAGACACAGAGCCCAGCAAAGCTTGAGGCTGATGCGTGGGCCCTTCTGGCCTGCCTGGTAGAGCTCTTGGCTCCAGCCCCCGTGCCCCCCATGACTGAGAACTCCGGTTCTGACTTGGGTCCCTGAATCTCTCTTGGGAGATGCAAAATGGGATGGTCATTCCCTTCCATCCTAAAAGCCGTGTGTCACGCGGGGTGGATGGAGGTGGGCGGATGATCCAGGCAGGGGTGGGGCTTAGCATTGACGTTTCCAGGAAGTGCATATTTCCTGTCCTCGGGATCAAGGCTATCCTGAGGACAGGAGGGGGGATGATGGACTTAGGTCAGTGACAACCAAGTACGACAGTGGGTTTGGGAGTGGGAGCAGGGGAATTCTTATCACTGTTGACCCAACAGACCTTTGTTGTGATGTCTCAGTCACCTGAAACAGGTGGGCTCCCCAGGGCCCTCACTGAGATGAACCTTGCAGAGCAAAGTCACGAAGGTGGTGGAGAGAACCCCCAGCCCTTTTCCTGACTCTGCCACTGTTCTGCTCTGTGGCTTCTTCCCGGTGGCCTCACCTCTCTGTGCCTCAACGTCTTCATCTACAGTACTCCTGGCTCCCTCCCAGGGACGTCATGAGAATTAACACTTGCTAATGTCTGTAACACACTTTGTAACCTCTCAGGAGACAGGTGGGAAGGTATGGGGACAGAAGGAAACATCCTATTTCCCATCCACAGCACAAAACAGACATTGGACGGGTCCTCTGCAAGTGTGTTCTGGTTGGGGCCACGTGCAAAAGGAAGACAAGGAATGCCTAAAGTTCAGACTCTCTAGAGCCCCCGGTAGGGCTTGACCAAAGAGAGAGAGAAAAAAAAGTCCACGTACACCACCCTGGAAAATCAGTCTGATTCGCTTGAGTCTGTTGACCTTGGCGTTGAGTGATGATTCGGGAGGGGTGAAACACATTGGGGTTCTACTGGCACTTGGGTTGTCAGAATCATTTGTTGGGACCACAACTTTGAACCCATTCGCCCAAGAGTCAATGAGAGGTCTGAATTTCCAAGACTTGAACAGGTAGGTGTCAGCCTCTGAGAACCCTCAAAGCACACGTTCATCAACCCAATGAACTGTTTGCCCTCATAGGACAAGCCTCAGCCAAGGCCTGATGAACTTGAGAATGACTCCTCCCCATTGCTGATGACCATGGTTTTCTCTCTGACCTCAAGATAAGCACAGTTTTCTTGCCCCTGGAAACCAAACGCCTGGCTGGTGGACAGGTGGATGGCCCCTGCTTTCGTCTGAACATCTAGCCTCCTAGGGTCACATCTCCGATTCCAGGGCCCAAAGGAGAAGCTCCGGTATCTAACTTGGCTTTGCTGAAGTCCCGAACCCCAGGATCTTAATGACCTGCAGCCACACAAGGGGCCCGAAGCCTGATGCCATGGGTCCCTCTCAAGCCAGCCTGATGCCACAGGTCCCTCCCAAGCCAGCCTCCAGGCTGGGTGACCGGGAACCTCCGGATCTGCCTCTTGGGCAGCAGCAAGCCAGGCGGGAAATGATTCCCACAGGGCGAGAAAGGATAGCACAAGGGGGCCCGCATGCAGCCCTGATTATTTAAAGCCAACATTTACCCGAGTTGTCAGAAGTGAAGCTGCCCTTCCCCCCATTCATCCCCATCGGGCATAAGATGGGCAAGTGGACAATTTGGGGGGTCACTGGCGGGGATGGCATTGCCCCCCCCCCAAATTTGCAGCATTAGGCCAGCAGGTCTGGGGCAATGTGAACGTTGAAAGGACCTTTCAGCCCCAGTGGTACGTTCTCTCCCGGCTGGTTCTCTCCCGTCCTTGGCAACCAGCTGAGCATTTGGAACTGGCTTTTCAACACGAGGACAGGTCGGTTGATAAATTAACAACCTCCACACACAATCAGGTGAGCTTTGTCTGCTGAAAAGAAAATCCCAAACGTCAACTCTGCTTCGAGGGTGGGCAAGAAGAGCAGGGGTCAGAAGGGCCGAGCGGAGAGATTCCAGAAGCGAACTGGCAGAGCGGCCGCCGACAGAACCGGTGACCCGCCACGTCCTGTGCAAAGGGCCTGAGGTGTGGTCTTACGGCTTCCGGACCTGGGAAACTGCGAATGTGCTTCTTGGAGCGGTGTCCTCTGTGCCCAGGCATGCCAGCCCCTTAAAAAGAGGTAGTTGGTGCCAGAGGTTGGGGAGAAGCCGAGTAAGCAGAGGCAGCTGGTACTTCTCCGAGAAGCAGGGGACCCGAGCCCTTGGAAGGCACCTGCCCAGCAGACTCTCGGCTTTAGGACCCCAGACCCCTCTGAAAGTCCCCTTTGTCATTAGCTGCACAGAGCCTTTCTCCTAGAAATGTGTCTGTCACCAGGGCCCAGGCTATGGGAGGCAGGAAGAAGCCACGTGATAAACCTGGACCCGAGGTGGGAGAAGGGAAGGGGTCTCCGCACAGCCCAGCCGGCATGGGAGGGGGGGCTCAGCACAGTGACCCCACGTCTTGAGGTCATTAAATAGGACTGCACGTGGCAGAATGGGAAGATGTAGCAGGACGAGACTTCGGCGTCCGCTGCGGGGGATCCCGGAACCCTCCTGCTTCCCGGCAAAAACCGAGTTCGGGCACCGTCTCTTCCACGCTGCTCTTCCAGCCTCCAGCAGGCTCCCAGCAACAGAGTGGCCAGAACGAAAAGCCAGGGGACACAGCAACTTCCGAAGCCAGCATTATTGCCCACAGCTGGCTGGCGAGAATTTCCCAACACAGAGGCAGCTTATGGCTGCAAAGAGCTCAAGTTATCCATGAGCAGAGATGGTGTCCCTGGCCTTTCAGTGGCTGGTCATGGCCCCGTGTCTTCCCAGAAGTGAATTTTAACACTGTAACAATAAATACTACTGCACAGCGCTTTACTGATCAGGAGGGCTTTTTCTCTCATTTAATCTTGCCAACAGCCGCTTTGAGAGAGATTACTGACCCATTTTCTAGATGGGGAAACTGAGGTTGGGGAGGCGGAGGAGCTTACCCGGCTCCAAAAAGCTAAGAATTCCCGAGGCAGGGACTCAGACTCAGTCGTCCGTCTCCCCATCCCAAGCTTGTCCGACCCCACTATGTGCTTCCTACCCCCACCATGTTGGGGATCCCACCCCCTCCCCCACCTCCCAGTGGAGGACCTACTTCACCAGGTGGCATCACTCAAAGTGGAGTTCAGATGCGCTCTGTCCTGCTGGAAAAGTCTGGGGTCTGCCCTCCCGATGCTGGGACCCCGCTGCCGGGGAGGGAAGCATCTGACAAGTGACCCCTCCCTTAGCATCAGTCACTTGTCTGTGTCACTCCACCCAGAGTACTCATTTCAGATGCCAGAATAGATCTCCAGTGACTGTGTCAGTCCGCTCAGGCTGCCGTGACAAGCGCCACAGACTGTGGGGCTGACACAACAGACATTTGTTTTTCCCAATTCTGGAGGATGGGCGCCCAAGATCCAGGGGCTAACTGATCCTGCTCTTGGTGCGGGCTCTCTTCCTGGCTCACAGAAGCTCACCTGTGGCCAGGGGGATTGAGCACAGACAGCGGTAACGTAGTGGAGGGGTGGGGGCTCCCCAAGGACCTTCGAACTGAATCCTCAGTTCTAGGGAGCCAGCCTTGCCAAGACCCCAGGAGAAGAACATTCCAGGCAGTCAGAACTGAGCTAGATGCTGAGGATATAGTGGTGAATGAAGTCCTGCCCAGCCTCTGCCCTTGCAGACCTTCCAGTCCAGTGGGGGAAAGAGACACAAATCAAATACTGCCTGACCTATGTGAGAGTTGTAACCATGACCAGTCTTGAGAACAGAGGTAGCTGGTAGTTGGGAGGGCTTATTACATGGACATTTAATGAAGTCAAGAGGAGGTGAGGCCTGGATAAAGGGGAGTTCAGCAGGTGAAGAGGAAAGGGAAAAGGATTCTAGATAGCAAGGCCAGCATGTGCAAAGGTCCTGTGGTCGGAGGGCCAGAATAAATAGGGCTGGAAAAAGGCCCACGTGGCTGGGAGAGAGAAGGGAGGGCCTCCTCTCCTGAGAGTGCTGGAGGGACCTGCTGGGATCCTGCCGATCTGTGTCACCTGACTGCAACCAGAGCTTCCTAACTGGACGTGAAGTCCCCACCTTTTGCAGATGGGTCCCTCTTTTCCTTTGCTCTAGGTCACAGCTAAACTGGGCTCCTCAGGTCCAAGAAAGACACAATGGGCCCATGAGGTGGCACCAGGGCTGCCAGGGCAGAGCTGACTTGAGGCCAACAGAGATGTCACGTGCCTCTTTCATGACCCCAAGTAGAAATCTGAGATGTCTCTTTGAAGCCCTGCTGGTGGAAAGAGGACCTGGACCTGGTAGTCTAGCAGGATCTCGTTGGCTCCATGGGATGGGGTCTCCAGCCCACCAGGGGTGGGAGCAGCCCACCGGGTCTCATGTCCTGAGGGGTGAGTGCCCGTGGCTCTTAGCGGACTCTGGCAGGCGGTGCTTTAATGTGGCCCAAAGGCTTTCTCCTTCCCTGATTGAGGTCTCCTCTCCCTAGCAGTGGGGCAAGCCCAGATCCCAGGGGAGAAGAGTCCCCTGATATTCGGAGGGAAAGAAACCTGAGTCCCAGTACCCAGCAGCTCACGGAAGCACCGATGACGTATTCAAGGTCGGATCCAGAAGTCAGACCTAGTAACAGCTGGCCTTGACTGGACACTTGCCCTGTCCTTTACCGCAGGGTTCCCAGCCTCAGCGCCGTTGACGTTCAGGACATACTTTGTCGGGGGCCTGTCCTAAGCACTGCAGGGGTATAGCGGTGTCCCTGGCCTCTCTCAGTAGATGCTGGTATCACCCCCCTCCCCCATCTAGTAATGACAACTTCCACATTTTCCGAGACATCACCAAATGTCCCCTGGGGAAACAGAATCCCCCCTCCCCCGTTGAGAATCCCAGCTGGACATGTTTTTGCCCACTGAATTCCCCTAGCAACCCCTTCAGGTAGGCATGGCTTTTCTCATCTGACAGATGGGGAAACTGAGGCAGGGAGCCATTACAAAGATTCCCAGGGTCCTGGATGAGTGAGTGGGAGCGGGGAACAGACTGGCTCTTGGCAGAGTCTGGGCTCCAAACCAATGCCCTGAGGCTGAACAGCCACACCCAGCTGTTTACAATAAAAAATTCCTAAAGCCAGATGTTCCCAGGGCAGAAAAGACTTCCTCCCTTCCTCCGTATTAAGTTCGACATTGTTGGGAGCTGGATCCACTCCTGCCTGGCAGAAAATTGCTCTGTAAATTACAGGTTTGAAGGCAGCCCCGTGAGCTCCTGACTTAAAACAAGGTAATAATTTAGGAACTAGAACGGTCTGGTCGAGTGAGTTCCTATAATAGCTAATCTCACACCACACCCCCGCCGTGCCCATTTTATTAAAACACAAACAAACAAAAATATAGGGAACCAGCAAAGGTTTTGGACACTTGCCCAACACCTCGTCACAAATTAGTGACACCGGCTGAAAGGCCAGCCTGCCCTCCTCTTCCAACCCCGCCGGGAGTCGCAGGTCTGGCCCGGGGCTGACTGTCCGCGCGGGCTCTGCCACAGACCCAGGCTGTGTGGTCTGAGGCCAATTCCTTTCCCTCTCTGGGCCTCCCTATGGCTGAGGAGCACGCTTTCCCCTCCTCCGCCAGTCTTAGGGGATGCTGCCCCTCCCCTTCTCAGGGGCGGGGCTGATCTGGGGGGTCCTCTTGCCCTCCCTGCCTCCACCCCCTCCACCCCCACGCCCATCCCCACTCCGACCTTCAGGGAGGTCACAGGATCCTAGCTGGACCTATTCCAGCCCTCGGCCCCAAGGCTGTGCAAATGCCCCCAGGCGTGGGCACTGAGATTGGAGAGGGAAAATGCTTTCATCCAGATGGTTCCAAACTGGGACTGCAAGGTTAGCTATCACTTTCCTTTTGGATCTTGAGCCGTAAGATGTGCCCCAAAGTTGCAGGCTGCATCCCTCCCACAAGAGGATGCCCCAGAGAACAGGATCAACACAGGTCCGAGTACAAGACGGTGAAGGCTGCAGGATCCTACATTCCCCGGATCAACCCGTCACTGCCCACCCCACCCTTGCTTCCTGAGTTTTGGGTGAGTGACAGCCTAACCCGCCCCCCACCTTCACCTCCCTGTATGAGTTTGCTAGCGCTGCTGTAACAATGTGGCTTAAACATTGAAATGTCATGTCTCACAGTTCCAGAGGCTAGAAATCCAAGATCAAGGTGCCAGCAGGGTTGGTTTCCTTGGCGTGTAGACGGCTCTCTTGTCCCTGGGTCCTCACACCCTCTTCCCACCGTGCCTGCGTCCCTGGCCCCTCTCCTTATAAAGACACCAGTCAGATTGGATTATTGCCGCCCTAATGACTTCATTCTACCTTAATTACCTCTTTAAAGACCCTGTTTCCAAGCATAGTCCATTCTGAGGGTGAGACTTGCAACATGTACATTTGGGGGGGGGACCTAATTCAGCCCATAACACTCTACCCCACACCCCCTCCTGTCGTCTACGTAAGTCAGCATGAATTGGGTTTCAGTCTTTTGACCCTTGAGCCTCCGTGGACTTGACACCAAAGTGCCCATCCCTCTCCTAATCCCTCCCTATGCCACCTACACGAGGACACACACACACACACACACACACACACACACGCACGCACACACAGCCTCCCCTGCATTTCACACACTGTCTACACTACACAGAACAACATGGAAGTTTGAGATGATTTTAAATTCTTTTTTTTCCCTAACTGACCTGATCTTCCAGCTAGAGACGCCCTCCCTCAAGCCTGTGGCGTTGCATTTGTGGGACGATGCTGTCCCGCGCCTCCTCACCACCACGCCACCGTCTGGACACCCCATGGGATGTCACCCTTCTTTCAGTTTCCTGATGGGGTTTCAATGCCACTCTGTTCTGCCCAGGCAGGACCACTCTGGCTGAAGCTCACCGCAGCGGTCAGTCCGGAGCCAAGAGGATGGAGCCAGTGTCACCCCCACAACACTGAGCCCCACGGAGGCAGACAGCACGCGGCACCGTCCGTGGGAGAGCCCGGGACCAGTCTCTGGCCTCAAGTGATGGACAAAAAGAGACATAACATGGAAGCTGGTGTGGGGGACAGAAACACACAAGGCAAGGGGAGAAGACAGTCCGAGATGCTCGGGAGGAGGGCATGGCACCCCAAACTCCTTCCCTCTCTGGAACCCCCTGGCTCTGGTTTCTTGGCCTCTTAACTCTGTGAACTCCAGCGTCAGAGTCATCGGTAGCCTTGGACTGGCTTGCTAAAGAGGGAGCCCCTTTCACAGAGGCGCCCAGAATGTGGGGGGCATGGGGTGCAGGCTGCATCTGTGGGAAAAAGCAACCTGCAGCATCACCAAGATCCATCCTCAGATCCACGCGGAATGTTCCTCTGAGGCTGGATTCCCCAAGACCACCCTGACTATTTCTGCCACATCCACAGACCTGCCCGTGAATACTGACATCCTGTCTCAGTCGAGCCCGCTGCGTAACAAAGCGCCCCAGGCAGGGGGGCTGGTAAACAACAGAAATTCACCCCCCGCAGCTCTAGAGGCCAGAAGGGCAAGATCGGGGAGCCAGGAGGATGGGGTCTGGCGAGGACCCTCTTCTGGGCTGCAGTCTGCCCCCTTCTCGCTGTGCCCGTCATCCTGGTTGGCAGGTGGGGTGAGGGAGCTCCCCGAGGTCTCCCTTGTAAGGGCACTCATCCCATCCATGACGGCTCACCCTCATGACCTTGTCTCCTCCCCAAGGGCCCCCTCCAAACAGCATCGTGTTGGGAGTTAGGACCCAGCATATGAACGTGGGAGGGGCATAAGCATTCCGTCCACAACACTTACTATTTATGTCTTTTAAATTTGGCTCGGGCCCGATGTTGCTACCCACCTTTGTGAAACCACAGACCCAAGACGCTGGCCTTATTTTTTCTCATACACAAACACACATACACACGTGTGTGCATATGCACATCAAGCATATGTACACGCGTGTGCCAAGTGTAGGCATAGACACAGAAATAGCTATTGCAGCAGATGCTTGTCCGTCCCCACGATCGGGCCACACTCCAGGAGGAGTGTAAGTAGCGCGTTGGAATCCGCTTGCTCTGCGGCACGGGGGTCTCATTCGGCATCTCTCCGAAGGCTTCTGTGACGGCAAGCTCACCCCCCCATGAGCTAGTCGGTACCCCTCCTAGCATCGGTGCTTTGAAGGTGTTTGCTCACACATCACGCCTCCTGATCCCCATTCCGTCTCACACACTAGAGCCTGACCTGGTATTTTAAAGCAGCACATGTGCCTTGCTCCCCAAAAACCTCTTCCCTCCCACTTACAGACCCTCAAGCCTTCTCCAGGTCCCTTAGCTCTTCCATCCCCTCCTCTTCTGGACATTCCCCTTAGATGTGTTACTGAAATCAGACACAGTGCTCCCAATAGAGCCGAGCCATGGGACTGTTCATGCAGCACACTCTTTCTAAGGGCAAGGCCCTGTGCTAAGTGTTTCACACATGATCTCATGGAGCCCTTGAAACAACGCTGGTGGACGGGTACTCTTATCTCCACTTTACAGACAGAGGAAAAGTTTAGACATTGGCCCACGGTTACACAGTTGGGAGTAGCAAAAGTAGGACTCGAGCCCAGATACTAACCACTATATTATATCCTCTCCTAACCTAGGTATTACGCTCCTAATAATATGACCGAATATAGCATCAGCTTTCTTTAAAATCCATATCCCACAGTTGTCTCATTTAACTTGTGGCCAGCTGAGTCAGTGGTGTTGAAGTCAAGTTACTCATGGGAGCTACTAGAGGAGTCTTGTTAAGAATTTGGATTCCTAATCCTATCCCAGACCTAGTAGTTTAGAGATAAATCCTGGGGATTTATATTCTAAAGCTAAACTGCAGATTTTCACGCCTCAGAGTTTCTTATACAGTAGGTGTGGGGTAGGGTTTGAACATTCGCATTTTTTAAAACCTCCTTGGGTGAATCTATGGCACATCCAGGAGTCAGGATCATGGCCCCAGGATAACCAAGTCCCTTATGTATAGACTGGTCTGGAGCCGTTCTAGCTCCCAGTTCCACCACTCACCACTAGATGGCGCGAACCTACGTGCCTTGCCAGCCCAACCCAGCTCCACCCAGGAAGACGCAAACCAACCCAGTCCACCAGCGATCCCCACCCAACAGGCACAGCTTCCCGTGGGCAGGTGCCCCTTATTGTCTCCGACTCTCCCTGCAGCCCAAAGAGGGTGGCTCTTGATGGGGGAATGTCTTTTGTCTTTGTTTCCCCCACATGAGGCAAAAACACATCTTCAGTGGGACAGGCAAACTCTGGAAGCTGGGCTCAGGACAAACCGGAAAACCTGTGGGCCCACTCAGATTCCCTCCCAGGCAGGACACCCCGATCCTGAGCGGGCACAGTGCTGGAGGTGAGCTGAGGACTGGGGCCAAAGCTAACCCAGGCTCCAGCAGTTTCCCTCCCTCTGAGGGACCCCGGATGGGTCGCCCCAGGGAGCAGGACACTTGCTGGGAGGTAGCTGGGAACAGCACGGTACTTTTTCCCAGCCATTGTTCCCAGGTAGGGAGGGCTATAAACCGCCCCAAGGGACCATATCTGACTCTCCGAGGCAGCCAGATACACAGCCGGGGCACCGGAAGCAGGGCCATAAATTTCACCTGCTCCAGCCACCTGCCTTGTCCTCTCGTTCCTAGACAACACATGAGCCCTCCTCCTGGCCCTTGGGCAGGCCAGAGATGGTCTCTCTCATCTCAGGTGCTAGGTCACCCACAGGGACGATCAGGCAGCCAGGTGTGGGGAGGCGGCGACCCTCGGTGCAAAGACAAATGCATGGAAGGACTCTGTGGTGGGCAGAGCAGTGAGCCCCCGGAAGCACCCGTGCCGGTCAGCCCCAGAACCTGGGATTGTTAGTTTCCTCGATCAAAGGGGGACTAAGATCACTGATGGGATTAAAGCTGCTACTCAGTTGACTTTAAAATAGGGAGGCGATCCTATTCTTGGATTGCATGGGTGGGCCCCGTGTAATCACAAGGGGTCTCAGAAGTGGGCGAGGGGCACAGGAGCGGAGAGTGCAGGGAGGCGTAATCACGAAGATGCAACTGGGCTGGCTTTGCAGACTCTGGAGGCACGGGTCAGGTCGTGAGCCACAGAACAGGGGAGCCTCTAGGAGCCAGAAAAAGCAGAGAAACAGATTCTCCCCTGGAGCCTCAGGGAGGGAATGCAGCTCTGCCCACACCGGGATTTTGAGCCCGGGGAGGCCCGTGTGGGACTTCTGGTCTGCAGAACTGAAAAGTAATACACCGTGCTGTGTGAGGCATCACGTTTTGGGGGTTTGTTAAGCAGCCCTGGGTGATGACGGGGCAAGGCAGTCACAGCAGGCTCAGTCCACTTAGCCCTCTGCTCAGCCCGGGGCAGCGGGCGAGGGAAGCAGGCTCGGTTTTACAGAAGAGGCTCAGTGAGGTTGATTAACGTGTGGTTTCACGTTGTGGGGAAAGAGGAAAACCTGGCGTCAAAGTCCGCTCTGCCAGACCCCATAGCAAGATCTTTCTGATGCCCCAATGGCAGAGCCATGCGCCCCACGCGGGGCTCCCATCAGCCCCCCTGCTGGTGTTCACATTCTGGTGAAACCCCCTCTCCTCCAGTGCCACCTGCTTCTGAGAATCGAATCCAGCGAAAATCGAAAAGCGTGGGATGTCACCCCTAAGGGCAGGTTACAAGGAAATCCTCAGTTCAGCCCTGCCGGGGGATGCTTCTAGACGCATGGCTCACTCAGATCAGGCTTCCCCTCCCACCAGTGCAGCCTCTGGGGAGATATAGCGCCCAGAGACCTGCCTTCAAGGTTGCTCCCACCACTTCCGACCTGTGTGACTTTGCCCAGACGACACCCCAACCTCAATCACCTCGTCTGGAAAAAGGGCATGAGATGAGGCATACCTTTCTCTCCCTGGGTTGTTGGGGGGACTGGATGAGACCCAGGCGAAGGAGTATCCTGAGGGCCGAGTCCTTCCAATACCACTCTTGTCCTGTAATACTGACAGCTGAGCTTGTCCTGCCCCCAGGCACCGCCCCTCGGAAGCTGGGACGGGGCAGGGGGAGGGGGAGGAATAGTAGGGGGATCTCTCCGGAACCGAAGTAAATCATGCCCGTGAAGTTCCCATAGTCATTCATCACCTGCTTCTCAAGTGTCAGCAATAAAGAAACAAATGCGACATGGTCCGTCCCCTCAAGGGGCTTATATTCTACCAAAAGAAGACATGCAAGCGAATAAATCCCCGAAGAGTAACAAGAGCTCTCGTGGGGCACCCAAGGCAGAGCAAGAGGCCACAAAAGGGGTGCCCCGGCCTCTTGGGGGCTCTCCAGGGGGCCTCATCTGTGTGGGGGGATGACAGACAGCTGCCCTCCTGATCCCGGGTTTGAGAAAACTGTAGGGAAGGGGGGGGGTGGTCAGAGCAGAGCAGAGAGAGCCCTGCACCAGCGGCCAGAGAGGGCGCGAGTTTGAGTCCCCCCACTGCCTCTGATTGGCCGTGTGATGCCAGGCATGGAAGCCACAGCCCTCACCGGTCTCAGCTTCTCACCCAGAAATGAGAGCATCCAGGCAATGCGGTCCTTCCAGCCCTGACTGTGGGGATTCTAGAAAAGATGGTGACGTTCCCATTAGAACACTCCACCAGACTGACCCTGAACTTGGTGGTTCAGCTGGACTGCATTCCCCGGAAGGGAGAGGAGGAGGGGTGTCTGCCCCGGCCGCCCTTCCTCCCCTCCGGCCTCCCCACCCGCAGCTCTGTGCCTTTGCCCACAGGTGTCTACACTTCAGAGGCCCACCCCAATGTCCTCATGGCTCCTCTTAAGAAGTGGGGCTCTGGTCATTAATCTTGGTACCACACAGGACATGGGGCTGCTGAGCTATTTAGCACAGCCCTGAGTGGGCAGCCATGACCTTGCCTGATTGCCCCCTTAGGGCTCAGCGACTGGGGGGTACAGCTGGGCCATGGGCTGCAGACTCAATTACCTCCTTCAACCATGGCGGCGGAGAGTCCTTATCGGACAGCCCCTCCCCTCTGCTGGATGAGGAATGTGTTCTATCGCACACCACCCATTTGCTGTACTAATATTATTCTGATTCAGGAAATAATCTAGACCTGGAAGACAGAAAATAAAAAAAAGATAAACATCCTATATCCCCCAAATATACAGATTAAGAGGGAGATGTAATATTTTTCTAGTGATAGAGTCTATGAACTTGGGAAGTTTTTAGTTTTTCCCACCCATAATCTTAGATAAGTAATACAGGTGAAAAGCTCATGTATTAATACATGTAATAATACATGCATTATTCATGTAGTTATTCATACAGCTTTACAATTATTCATAGGAGTCGAGCAGATACTTGTGGGTCAGCCTGGAAAACCACCTTGACTTTAATTACATTGTTGGTCTAAGAAAACAGATTTGATTCCCAGTTCACCCACCTATCAAGGCACCTTTGGAATGTAAGCCGCTGGTTGGGTTCAGACTGGCCCCTCCCATAAAGCTTTGCTGACTATTTCAATCAGGAGCGGTCAGCGTGCAATCGCCACGGGCAATGCCATTGGGTAAATAAGGACAGAACACCTTTTTCTCCCCCAGGCTGCCATCCCATTAAAGAAGCTACAGATCTGAAGAAGGGGAGAAATAACCCTTAAGTCAATGCAAGGGGCAAGATCTAATTTAAAACCTTCCAGGGAAGAAAGATACCACAAATTTCGCGGGAAAATGAGACTATCAAAAATTTAAACCAGGGTCCTTCTAGAGGGGTTAGGGCAATTTTAAAGATATATAGATTCATAAAAGAGACTTTGGATTAAGTCCCTGCTGCCAAATGGTGAAAGGGTCCTGAGAGGTTCATCCCCTGTCTTCAGGAGACCAGCAGGGGCACGCCAACCAGTTACCTCTAGCTGGGGCAGCCTTATCTGTTGACCTCAGGGTCCCGGGCTGTGACGGGAAGCAGGGCCCTGGTTCAGGAGAGCATAGAAAACACCTGAACGGATGTTTAAAATTCGGATGCTCCCTAGACACACTCAGCTAACTAAGGGGTTCTTAATCCTGGAGGCGAGGCACGGTAGAAACACCTGGAATGTCCTTTCCCCTAATGTTAGGTCCCAGCCCCGGAGATTACTATTCAATTGCTCTGAGGTAGGGCTCATAGTTATTCTTTAAAAGGTGTTCCTAGCATGCAGCCAAGATTGAACACCACTGATTTTTTTCATCCAACTTCCCACCCAATATAAGAGCTGGGTGATTTTAATCACCCAATATAAGAGTTTCCCAAGACAACTTGACAGACGTATCTAGCTTAAGTTCCCAGACATCCCCCCANCAATATAAGAGCTGGGTGATTTTAATCACCCAATATAAGAGTTTCCCAAGACAACTTGACAGGCGTATCTAGCTTAAGTTCCCAGACATCCCCCCACACACACACACACCTTCCTTCTTGCTGCTGAGACCACACCAAGCACGATGTAAATGCTGGCTGTCATTTCACTCCCATCATTTGTATTTGATCATAGCTGCAAATTCAGCCCACCTGTCCCCAAATCCCAGGGGCCAGGACTGCTGTGATTTGGGTAGAGCATGGGAGCTAGGCTAAGCCGATCAGAGTCTTGTTTCATTCCCCTACCTGCCCCCCACCAGGTAATCTCCATCTCGGTTGGAAATTTCTAGGTGTGAGAACTAACAAGGTCATGTGCATAAAGATTTTGGCCCAATACCCAGTAAGCTCTAGGTAAAGATGATAGCTGTTTCCCCTGCTCAAAACAATGGTTGTTTCCCAGTAGCTTCCTCTATGTTAGGTCTTAGTGCAAGTACTTCAGTGACACTAACCCGTTTAATCTTTATAATAACCTCAAGAGACTGGCAACACTACCCCACTTTTCAGGAGAGAAGCCCCCAAAACTTCCCACAGTATGAGATTGAATTATTAGCCATTATTCTGGAATCAGCCTCCCTTTCAGGCCTGTTGTCTGTTCATTCAACAAACATTTAATTGAGCACCTGCTAGATGCCAGGCACTGTTTTAGGCACAGGGGATATTGCACTGAGCCAGACAGTCCCTGGGCTCCTGGAGTTTACATTTTAGTGGAAAGGACACCAATAATGGTAGGAAATAAAGGAAATCAGTAGCAGAAACCAGCTCCTCCTGTTTTTTGCAAAAGGGAGTTTACTGGAAGTGGCCCTTAGGTCATCACTCAACTGGTGGACCCGCTCAGATTCAGACCCAGGGGAGAAGCATCTGACTGGCCAGGCCTGGGTCATGTGCCGCTGCAGGGGTGGGGTGGGGGCGGGGCTCCCACTTATCTTCCTCTCTACCAGACCGTGTCCAGAACAGTTGAGTAATTCCCTCAAAGGGACCTCAGTGGGTGGAGAGAAAGGGGAGATGGATGCCAGGCAGGCAGAAAATAAGCATCTTTGACCCTAACCCTCAACTATTTAAAGACACAACCTTACACCCAGACCCTGTCTCTCCTCTGAGCTGAAACCCTGTTCCCCACTAGGGACTTGGTTTCCATCAACCTAACCCTAGGCCTGTACGACTCTAGAGCTGAAAGCTACAGTCACCCAGCCATACAAGGGTCCAAGCCTCTGTCGTGTGCAGGACGAGCAGGTTGTACACCTCGGGTCCAACCAGAGAAATAGAACCAACAGGAGACATACGTGGAAATTTACTGCAGGGAGTTTGGCGGGCTGGCGAGTCAGGCCTCCCAGGGCCACGCACCGGGAAGGGCGGGCTAACACTCTGGCAGGGGGCAAGGCAGCCGTCCCTAAAATCCACAGGTAGGATTTATCCTTCATCGGGGAAACCCCAGCTCTGCTCTTAGGATCTTTCGGCTGATTAGATTAGCCCTGCCCAGGTTATCACTTAAAGTCGATCATTCTGGACTTTGATCACTCTCTACAATACTTTGGCAGCAACACCTAGATTAACATTTGACCGTGTAACTGAGAGCAGAAACCTGGCCAGGTTGATGCATAAAAGTGTCCATCACACAGAGGTGACCTCACTAAGCCTCCAAGAATATGGAGCATGGTTGGGGTCTCAAGACAGAATAAAGGAAAATTGAATGTCCAGTTCAGTCTGAATTTCCGATAGTGAATAATTTTTTTAGTATACATATGAAAGAGAGCACAAGGAAGGAAGGGAGGGAGGGAGGCAAAAAATATCCTTTAAAAGCCCTCCTACATATAAAGACTTGAACTCAGAGCAACCCTAGGAAGAAATGGGGCACAAAAGGACCCTTGGCCAGCCATGGAGCTGGAAAATATTTATTGAGCACCTATTATGTGCTAAGTAAAAAAGCTATAGCTAGCATTCCCATAGTGAGTGTGTGCCAGGTTCCAGCTGTGTTTATGCATAGTAATTCATTTAATCTGCACAAATCAATGAGGTAGGTATAATTCCTGTTATATAATGAGGCAGCCAAGGCAAAAAGATTTAAAAATTGGTCCACAGTCGACGAAGAGGTGAATGGTAGTGCTGGGATTTGAACCCAGGTAGTTTGGCTTCAGAGCTCATAATCCTTGATTGCCTGTGTATTCGTCAGGATTCAAAGCAGCAGAACCAGTAGGAGATTTTCTAAAGGGAGGGAGGGAGAGAAGGAAGGACAGAGGGAAGGGAGGAAGGGAGGAAGGGAGGAAGGAAGGAAGGAAGGAAGGAAGGAAGGAAGGAAGGAAGGAAGGAAGGAAGGAAGGAAGGGGAGAAGGAAGGAGGGAGAGAAGGAAGAATGGAAGGGAGGAATTACCCTTTAAAAGACTTTATGTATGATAAATATGCATATATGGCATGGAAGGCACATTCTGTCACCTCCCCATCATGCTCTATCAGTCACACGAGGCCAGCCCTATGCAGTGTGGGAAGGGATGCCCAAGGTGTGAATACCAGGAGGTGGGGCTCACCCAGGCCATCACAGAGGCTCTGTCCCTCTAGGCACTGACCTTTGTACTTGGGGAATTGACAGTCCACAAGACCAGCTCATTTCCTGCCCTTCCAATGCCTTACAGCACGAGAGACGAAACAATCAATAAGTAAACAAATAAATAAGTCATTACAAACTGCAGCGTTATGAAGAAAGCAGAGAGCAGCTGGGGTGACTCCTTTCCAGAAGAGGGGGCAGGGAAGTCCTCTCTGAGAAGGTGACATTTGAGCTATGACCTGAAAGATGAGGGAGGGATGCCAGTCAGAGTGGGTCCAAAGGGCAAGTGCAAAGGCCCCAAGGTGGAAAAGGCTTGGGACCCCAAGGAGAAAGGTCAGCGGGGCTGGAGCATATTCAAGAAGTGTAGCCTCCTATGAGGTTTGATCGTGCAGGTGCTTCTAGGTCTGCTGAGCACTTAGAACTTTGTCAAAACTTTTTCTCCCAGAGAAAAGGGAAATCGGGAAAGCCAGGCAAACGACAGGCAAAGAAGCATCAAAGTGACCTTCCCTCCCCCAAACACACCCGCGTACACACACATATCCACATCACACATTTCCTTGGTTGAAGGGCTCAGTCCCGTGTTCGGGAGGACACAGTGAGACCTTTCGCTGGCTGACTTTGGGGAAGGGAACCTAAAGGAGGGATCTAGAAGAAGACCTTGTACCTGAAACTCAATGGCCCTCTTTGCAAAGCACATCTGCTCTGCATTCAAGGTTGTCTTGTATTTGCGCCGACGTCAGCCTGCCAGGGGTCCGACTGGTGCTGCCTTCCAAACGTTACTGACACCTTCTCCCTCCACTGTCTCCGCCTGCCTGGCCAAGCCCCATCATCTGTCCCTGGATTATTGTCGTAGCTGGTCTTAGCTCTTAGCTGGTCTCCCTGCTTCTGTCCTTATCCCCGTCTGTTTTTCACCTGGCAGCCAGCTCCCCTTAGAAACATTAAGTCTGATCTTGTCACTCCTCTGGGGAAACTCTGAAGGTTCAGCATCTCACTGAGTAAAAGCCAAAGTCCTAGCCACCTACACGGCCCCTCTGCCCCTCACCTTTCTGACCTCGTCTCCCACACCCCTCCCACTTGCTCACCTCATTTCCACCAAACAGCTTCCCAGATGCTCCAGGATCCTACCTCAGGGCCTTTGCACTCGCTGTTCCCCCTGCCCAGAACACTCTCCCCATCCCCAGCCCCACCTCACCCCCCACTATCCCTCACCTCCTTCAGGAAATCTGAATGTCACCTTCCCTGACCACTTTGTTCAAAACTCCAACCCGCCCTGTCCCCCAAGCCACTAGCACTTCCCATCAGCCTTCCTTTGTTTTACTTATAGCACTGATCTTTATCCAACTTACTTCATTTTACCTACTTACTTATGAGTTTACTGTCTTCTCCCCATGAGGATGCCAAGTTATGTGAGGGCAGAATGCTGGTCTGTTTCCTCCCCTGCTGTATCCCCAAAGACTAATAAACCAGCACCTGGCACATGGTAGGTGATCAAAAGAGTAAATCTAGAATCTGACATCCACTAATCATGGAAGGATGATTACTAGGAGACTAAACTTTGGGAACAACAGTTTCAGTTTAGCCAGCCAGCACTGGGAAAGACCCATGAATATGATCCCTTCCCCCCAACTTAAAGAGGAGGCCACTAGAGGCCAGGATCGTTTGTGCCCCTCATCCTGTCGTTTACCAGCTGTGAAGCTTTAGGCAGGTCGCTTCTCTGGGTATCAGTTTTCCTATCTGTAAAATGGGGGAAATGTCCTTGATCATCTCTGAGTTCCTACACGACATTCAAGACTTCAGCAGGCACCATCAGCAAGAGAAAGAGCAGAATTTTCTTCCGAGTTTCAGAAAATCTCTACGTACATTGCCGGCATAAGGTCAGCTGACATTTTTGAAAGGGGAAATGCTGTTGGCAAGTGGCCAACGTATTTTTACATCTTCTTCTGAATGTGGCTGGTATGGTGTGGTGCCCTCTGTCTCCTCTCTGCTTCTCAGGCTCTCACGCCTGCAACCCCAAGGCGGCTGTGCAGGGGGAGGGGAGAGGAGGAGCAGGAAACACACTAGTTCTCTATTCCCTGATCTTGGAGCATTTTCAAATAGAATGAGCACTGAAAGCGCTCGAGGCTGTATGCCCCACACAAACGGGAACTTCTGTGCCCCCAAAGCCAGGTGCAAGAGTGTTCCTTGCTGCTTTATTCATAATAGTCCTAAGCTGGAAAGGAACTGAATAAAAACGGAATTATGGGATGTTCCCATGATGGAATACTATACAGCCATGAAGAAAAAATGAAGTCCAGAGGTACGAAAACCCAGACCCAATGTCGAATGAAAGAAGCCAGTCACAAAAGAAGACATACTGTACGATTCTGTTTATTTGAAGTTCAAAAATAAGCAGCAATCGCTGAAGGTGATAACGGTTAGAATTGAGGACTCTGGGGAGTCTTGAGCTGGGAAAGGGTATGAGGCAGCCTTCCTGGGTCCCGGAACGCTCTAGATTTTAATCTGAGTGGTGACCCCACAGGTATGTACATATGTAGAAACCCATTGAGCTATTCACTTAAGACTTTTGCATTTCACTGGATGTAAATTATGATGCAATAAAAATAAATAAATAAAAATCAGTAACAGGCTGGAGCCGGAGGAGAGTTCCCACACAGGGAGACTCCCCACCACGGGTCCACAGGGGATTTCCACGGGATTGGGTGGCAGTTCCCACCACCCCCGGCAAAGTCATTAACTCACAACTCAGCACGTCTGGCCACGACTTCCTCCTTCTGAGCAGCCCAGCCCCCAGAAGCCCAGAGGACACAGGGCACAGCTGCCTCTGGCCCCAGGCTGCTCACCCTCCTCCACTGCTCTCCTACCTCCTTCCTGAGAGCCCTCTGAGTGGGCCCCGTTTCTCCATCCCTTGCCCTCCTCCCCCGACAGTGTTCCAAAATCCAGGATGAGCTGGAGAGGAAATCACAGCCTGGCTCCTCCCTGCTGGCCTCGATGGCTCGCTGGGTCAGTGTCGCAGCTGGTTCTCGGGCGCCAGCTGAGACACGGGAGAGCCTAGCTCGACCGGCAGCACTATGTCCTTGACACTCCAGTCACAGGTCTGTGGAGTAACCCCCACCTCAGTGCAGCGACCCTGTCACCCCACCCCTCCCCGACCTACAACACTTTCATTTGCGTTGGGAGTTTTTCTTCAATAATAAGATCTTCCTTTTACAGAGCAACTTATCAGGAGCCGGGCACTGCTTGCTGCCGTTCACAGACATTGACTTGGTCAGGACTCTCACTAACCCATTTTACAGATGGAGAAGCTGAGGCTCCACAAGGTTAAATGCCTCCCCCGAGGAGCTGTAGTCAGGAACTGCAGAGCTAGGATTTGAACTCAGGCAGCCCAGCTGCAGGGCCGTGTGCCCCGAAGTACCAAGCTAGACTCCCTCCTATGGGAACGATGCTAAATACAAGTGCCAGCATTTCGAATGGTGCCCAGTGTTAGCTAAAGAGCAATGCAGGTGGAAGAAAGCATTAAGTTTCTAGCAGGAATTTATCTCAATCTCACTTGATACCCATTTTTTAACGTTGAATTACATTTAACTAAAAACGAAACAAAGCCCTTCTCTCTTCCTGGGCAAACAGAGGGCCAGTTAGCTCGGTGGTGCTGTCCAAACCTGGTCCAGATGCTGGGTAGGTGGACGCCACCTTGGAGAAAACCCAAGGACCTGGTCTTTTCTAGGGACTGCACTGACTCATTGTTCCCAGGCCATTGGCTGCAGACAGCCTCAGAGCAGAGCCCCTAGATGGGCAGAGGGCTGCCTGACAGATGGCTTATCAGCTGTTCCTGCCCAGCAGGGGTGAGGAAGGAATGCCTAGCCGCCCAAGTACTTAGAGAGACAGCTCTTCCAGAGGCCCCGTGACAAGCAAGCCCAGGGATTGCTAGCAAGGCCCTTGGACCAGAGACAGTCAAGGGACAGCGGGGCGTG
>LNAC01000030.1:976211-986438 GCA_002007465.1 Ailurus styani
CGTGGGGGGTGGGGGTAGGGGGAGTTCTGCAGGGAGCTAAGCAGAAAACCCTGGACGGCTCTCTAGGCTCTGTCTTGTAATTAGATTTTGGAGAAAAATGCTTTGTCCGGCTTGCAAGGCGGGCTGCTGATTTACAAATTGATAGCAGCCAGCTTCTATCCTTTCCCGTAACTAGATTTGCCAACTTTCTGACTCAACCTCTTGTTTTGTCCTTCCATTTTTATCCCTGTTCTCCTCCAGGGAGTCTATCTGCTCTGGCCGTCGGGACTCTCATGCTGTGGTTAAAGCGGCGTGCGGTGGGGGTCAATATATTCCACTGTGCCAAGGATCGGCAACCTGTCAGTCACGGCTACCCTGCCAATCAGCGGGGGGGTGGGCGGGGCTTACTAAAAGTTCGACCAATAGCCTTTCACTTTCACTCAGGTAAGGATTCTGAGTGGCCTCTGCCTGGGTGGTCAGGTACTGGGAGCAGCAGGAAGCAGAAAGGATGGAGGTGAAATAAAGCCATACTTTGGAGGGAACCAGGTGGCTAGGATCATCTACTCTGGGTTCAAGTCTCAGCTCTGCCCCTCGCTAGCTGTTGACTTTGGACAAACACTTCATCTCAGCCTCATTTCCAATTTGAGGCTGAAATGAGATAACGCACGTAAAGAGCTTAGCACAGCACCTGGCGTGTAGAAAGATGATGAAGGGTGACATCTTAAATTAACTGATGCGTTTTTCATTCCCAGCTTTTGTTACTGCTTCAAGATCTTCTCCACCCCCAAAATTCAGGCAGCAGTTATCGTATGCCTCCAGGAAGGGATGACACAGCGAAAAAAAGAGAACCAAATAGCCCTGGCTTTGGAATTTGAAAGCCTAGGAAATCAGGGGAAATAGAAAGGACTCGTGTGTTTAGACAATAGAATAGGAGGGGGCAGGGCGGGGGGGAGAGACACAGATGCTGGACTAGCAAGGCTTCCTGCCTCTAAGGACAGACAAAGGTTCCCAGATCAGGAGGAGGGGACAGTGTCTGAAAGGAAGGGAAACTGAGAATGAGCGACCCGGGCTGAGTCCCATTGTGTTCCTTTCCCGTGTGGAGCCAGGGAGGGCAAGAAGACCCCGGGCTAAATGGCCATTTGACACATCAAGGCAGATGGGTCTGAGACAGCTCCAGAGCGGTTTTTCTGCACCCCAGCAAGGAGCAGGAGAGAAATGGGCCCCGGGGACCCAAAAGTGACACAGAAACAGGAAAGGGTGAGGTTGCCAACTCAAGCAACTATGTGGGCTAGGCAGATTTTGCAAATGAGTGAACCAGGCCCCATATAATAGGGAATGGTGGGGACTGTGGCAAGCCGACACCGGGCATGCCTGACGTACTAGGGCAGCCACCACGCAGTAGGACTGTTGCCCCGTTGGGATGTGTCCCCAGAGGGATCTGCTCCAGATTTCTAGATATTTTTTTTACAAGACATGAAAATCTTTATTATTTTTTATAAAACACGAAAATATTTTTTACAAGACACGAAAGTTTTGTTTTTCTTTCAAATATCTAGACTCTTATGTGAAAGTCCCCATGTCAAATATTGGCAACTGATCTTTGAAAACACCGTATGGGTCAGGCGAACGTATCTGTGGACATGTGAGCCGGAGGATACCAGGTAGTGACTTGTCCTGCTAGATTTCCCTCAGGCTCGGCACGGACTTGCCAGGATCGACAGCCCAGCAACCAGTGTGGGAACAGGAATGGATGGCATCTGCACCCGATGTGCCCCTAGGAGGCTTTGGCATGACACAGGCTTCAGAATTTTGATGCAGCCCCAGCCGGGGAGGGGAGGGAAGCACTTCTGCCACCTGCCAGAATAGGGGCTCCTAAGATAAATCAAGCTGAGTCATGGGAAAATAGTTCCATTTCCTGCCAGCTTGAATTTGTGGTCTGAGTCTCTCACCTCCTCTAGCGATCTGGGGAATTTAACTATTTTTATGCTGCACCTGTTTGGGGGGAATTCTTTCTTCCCTTTTGTCCCTATGTATTTATTTTCTTCAGGTTTAACTCTTTATTTTGAAATAATAACAAATTCACAGGAAATTGCACACAGCCCCCAAAATCGCAGGAAGGCCTTGTGTGTCCTTCCCCCGGTCTTCCCTGCAATATTGCAGCTGGGAAATTGACATTGAAATTGACATTGGTACAACCCACGGAGTTTATTTGGGTTTTGCATTTGTGTGTCTCTCTGTATGTAGGGCTACACACAGTTCTAGCCTGTGCATAGCTTAATGTGACCAGCCCCTCCCCCTCAGTTTCCAGAATGGTTCTGTTCCCACAGGCTCCCTCGTGCTGCTCGGTGGAAGCCATGCCCAGGCTGGCACAACCACAACCCCTGGCAATGTTCTTCATCTCCATAATTTGGTGGTTTCAAGAATACTCTATGAATGGAATCATACAGTATGGGACCTTTCGAGATTGGTTTTTACAGCTCAGCCTGCTTGCCTTGAAAGCCATCCAGATTGCCGCATACCTTGAGGATCTGTTCCTTTTTGTTGTTGTGTATTATATACACTACACAACATGGCTATACCACGGTTTAACCACTTACCTATCAAAGGACATGTAGGTTATTTCCAGTATTTGGCTTTTATGAAAGCTTGTGTCTTTATAAAATTAGTTCAGAAAATGCCAGCCAGTGGCATCTGTGTACTGAGTTTGGACAGTGTGCAATATTTTCCATGATCCCTCCATCATGGAAGTTGGCACAGACTTTTTCATTTGAACCCTGCAGAAACCCTGGGAGGGAGGCAGGGCAGAGATTCCATCAGTCAGTCAACACGTTTTTATTGAGCACTTCCTATGTACTAGTCTTGATATTGGGGATACGGGAGTGAACAAAACAGATTCAAATCCCTTTCCTCGTTGATTATCCCCAATTCTCATTGGGGAAAACTGAAGCTCAGAAAGGCTATATAATTTGCTTAAGGGCACACAGGTGGGAAGTGAGACTTGACCCCACGTCTTCTGACTTTCACATCACTACTTCTCTGGTTAGATTTTGCCATTTATCTTCACTGATATCAACTTCAAAGCAAAAAGCACATGTTGGGGATCCTGTAGGCAGTACTTTAAGCAGTGGTTCTTGATGGGAGCCAGGGGAGGTAAATCCTCCTTCCCCCCAGGGACGTTTGACAATGTCTGGAGTCATTTTTGGTTGTCAGAACTTGAGAGGGCTGTTGCTACTGGCATCTAGGAAGTAGAGATTGAGGGAAGCCACTAACCATACTACAATGCTCAGGGCAGCTCCTACGACAAAGACTTACCCCCCCCAGATGTCAATAGCGCCAAGGTTGCAAAACTCTCGTGTAAAGCGCTCTATGAGTCATGGACAAAGACAGCAGCTACCCAGACGACACAATGTAATATTGAACCTCCACCCCAGGAGACACAATTATTTGCCTGACCAGTACAGGGAAGGCAGCACACTGTTGGTCGGGGGCTGATAGAGGGTCACTATGCAGCAGGTACAAAGCACCGTCACCTCCACTCTATGGGTGGGTTTTCTGCAGGGGCTGAGGGCACAGGGAGAGCTGGGATGGTAGAAGACGGAGCCTGGCGGGCTGCCTGAAAGAAGACGCAGAACATGCAGAACATGCAAGAGTATTGTTCCTCTGCTCCACGCTCTCTCCCTCCATTTCTCTTGAAGAAACTTACTAACCTCCTTCGTGCAGAAATGTACAAGAGAGCAGAGCTGAACATGCAAAGCCTTTTTAGGAACAGCCGGGAAGCAGTCAGGATGCTCAATCTGCATTGTAGCGTGTGCAAGAAACATAACTTTAGTTTTTAGAAATAGGCTTAATTTCTATTTCAAGTCCCCATTTTGCTGGGAGGGAGAAAATCACAATTAATTAGAGTGTCCCTACTGCTTGTTCTAGGTTGTGTCTGTCTGTCTGTCTTCCTTCCTTCGTTCCTTCCTTCCTTCCTTTCTTCCTTCCTCCCTCCCTCCCTCCCTTCCTTTTTCTTTTTTTCCCTCCCCCCCCCCCCCCCCCCCCCCTTTTTTTTTTTTTTTTTTTTTTTTTTTTTTTTTTTTTTGTGAAGGGAGCTCACAAAGTGCCAAGACCTGGGCATGGGGCCAGCAGCAATCTGGTCTTCTCTGGCACCCACTGACATGGCCTCATTTCTGTCTTCCGGATGGCAGACGTGCCCTCCTTGCCTCCTGGACGCCCTCTCTTCACCCACCTTCTCCCTCTTTCTTCTCTCAGCTTCTTCTGCCATCCTCTGAGGCATACAGGGCAGGGTCAGGCAAATTGCTGCAGGGCTGTCGCCGCTCCATGTGACCATGCCTCCTGTACCATCCTGGGTGAGGGGCAGACATTCTCTGGGGCTCCCCCCCCGCCCCCGCCCACACCCACTCTCAGACCGGCACAGGGCCATTGCATTGGCTACCACTCACCTCTCTGGAGACCCACATCAACATAAGTCTTTCCCCTCTCCTCTTCCCCTCTACATGGACCCCCAGCCCGGAGACACCCGATCTTATCTGGGTCTGGCCAAGTGGTTGCTGGATCTTTGCTTAGTCCCCAGACCTTTTGTTAATGACATAAATGTCATGCCTGGGGCTCCCACTTTTGAAACTCAGAGCTCAGGTTCTTACAACCCCAAAGTTTTGATTCTAAAATCTCAAAAACATTGTCTCTGCTTTTCTTCTGAATCTGGTTCACCCCTGAAATAAGAAGAGCCCCTGGATGAAAGAGCAAAAGGGAAAGGGACTAAAAAAAACCTTTCATCACTCTAGCGGTATGTGCGGAATGAAGGGAAGACACCGCCGCGCTCCTTCTTTGGGCCCTTCTCAGCCAGGGGAAGCTGAATGTCAGTCCCCAGGCTCATCTCCTGTCCTCCAAACCTGGATCAGAAGTCCCTAAGAGCATCGCAAGCCGCAGTAGCAGGAGAGCCAGGGTAGAAAAGCGTGTGGGTGCGTGGATCATGGGCAGCCTGGGTTCCCAGCCACACACCACCACCTACCAGCTGAATGAGCTCGATCAAGTCACTTAACCTCTCCAGGTCTCAGTTCCCTCGTCTGTAAAAGGGGGAAATAGAATACCTCCTTCCTGTGGTTATGAGGGTGATTAAGGAGACAGAAATTGTAAACCGTGTAGAAGTGTGCCCAGCACGTAGTCAGCGTGCAGGAGCGCTGAGCACTGTTGTCGTCACCCACCTGCCCTAGAAGTGAATGGTTTCCTGGAAGCCGAGTCACACAGGGCCCTGGTGTCTGCTGCTGGGGGTTTCAATGCAGTCGCTTCACGGGGAGAGGATCAGGGCACCTGTGCCCAGCCTCTGGCACTGCTCCCAGCTGCTTGCAAGAGCTTCAGAGGGCTTCTCTCAGCATCCTTTCATTGCAAGAAACGGAAGCCCATCAGACTAGTTCAAGTAAAAAAGGAAACTCGTTGGTAAGACAGGAATGCTGCTCAGCACTAAGAAGAAAGGAAGGTGAACAGCAAACCAGGGAGCTTCCCTCTCACGTGCTCTCTGCAGCCGGCTTCCTGCCTGGGTGGGACCTGGCAGGCTCCCTGCACTGGGGGGAGGGGGTGCTCCAGGTGCCTGCTGGGTGCAATGGCCTCTTCTTCTTATTGGCAGAGCCTCCAACTGATGCGGGTATCTGTGCCAACCCCAGGAACTCCTGAGAGTCTACACCCATCTCGAGGGCCCTTGCCGGTCGTGGGTTTTGGAATGAGCGTGTGACCCAGTTCCAACCAGGGAGCTATCAAGGGAGCTTCTGGGAAAGGTTTGATCCCTGATGGAAAAGGGACCACGGAAGAGCGACAGGGCCTGGAGCGTGAGGGAGCCATGAGTAACGAGGCTGAGCACATCAGAGGGGTGCACCCAGTCACACAGTCCTGCGTCAGACTCGATGCTGAGGGCCCCAGGGAGCCGTGGCTCGGGTCTGTGTGTCACAGCGCTGACTGTGCCACATGGAGAATGCACTCCAGGGGGACAGCCTGGAAGCAGGACACCAGTTAGGAAGCACCTGGATGAGTTGCAAATGGGACATGGAGGAAGGTCCTAGGGGATGGGGCACCGAAGAAAAGAGAGACAAGGAGAGAGACTTGCTGGCTCTGGGTCACTAGCTCCATTCTAGGCTGTCTGACTCGTCTACGCAGACCCAGTTACAATGATAACTGAGACAGAGACATCGTTTCTGAAGCATTTTTTGGGAAAGTGGATCAAAATGGCTTCATTTAAACCAACAGTCCAAAACTATCGGGTTTCACTTTGCACCGTATGAGCACAATTTCTCTGCCACCCAGACCTGATGTAACCTTCCGAGAGGTTGGGCCTACCTGCGTGTGAGCCCAGCCCTTCCCAGTGACTAATGGGAACTTCTCCAGATGAGGGACACAGTACAAGTACACGTATGGATGTGATTCCTGCTGACTTTGGCAAGAGTCACACCATGGAGACATTGCTCAGCATCTCAAGGACTTAGAAATGAGCCCTCGTCAAGAGTGGGAAGAAAGGGTCACTACTCAGAATGGAGCAAAAGAGTGGCAGCTGGGGGAAGACACGGGGGCAAGGGAAGGTGTGCTCCTGGGGGGACAATACCCATGGCTTCTGGCCTTTTCTTTTTTCTTTGCATGTACACACACTGCTTTTTGATTTCCAAGGGCAACCACAGTTTGGTTTCATTCCTCCCATACACACTCTTCTGTTTTTTGTTTTTTTTGTTTTGTTTTTTTTTTGAGAGAGAGAGAGAGAGCGAGAGAGTGCACAAGCAGGGGGAGGGGCAGAGAGAGAGGGAGAACTCTAAGCAGACTCCCTTCTGAGTGTGAGCCCGACACAAGGCTCCATCCCACAACCCCAAGATCATGACCTGAGCCGAAATCAAGAGTTGAACGTTCAACTGACTGAGCCCCTCACATTCACTTTCTATGCATAAGCAAATATATGTGTGTCTACCTTTTTAAAAAAAATCAAAAACACTTGTGTGGCTTCATAATACCCAGTCTTTTGCCTTTCTCAATTCATGATACATCTTGGCTATTCTTCCCTGTTAAGGGAAGAATATGTCTTCCTGTCTATGTCTTCCTATGTCTTCAATGTCTATCTCCTTTGTTGTGACCACATAGCCTCCCGGCACAAGCCTGCGCTATGACTTAGCTAGCTTCTACCAGAGGCACCCAGGTTGGTAAGCATTTTCCCTGTTATTTTTTTTAAAGATTTTATTTATTTATTTGAGAGAGAGAATGAGAAAGTGAGAGAGAGCATGAGAGGGGATAAGGTCAGAGGGAGAAGCAGACTCCCCATGGAGCTGGGAGCCCGATGTGGGACTCGATCCCAGGACTCCGGCATCATGACCTGAGCTGAAGGCGGTTGCTTAACCAACTGAGCCACCCAGGCACCCCGCACTTTCCCCATTCTAAACAATCAACGGTGAAAATCCTTGAACACACGCTCTTGAGAGCCTGTGTGCGTTCCACATGGTCATCTGTTCCTCTAGGTAGGTTTTCAGCTTCACTTCTTGACAGATCGAGGTCTAGTCACCAAACAGAGACAGTCTAATACTTTAAATTAGTTACTTGCCCACTCAGCCAGAGCGAATAGAAATGCTTGCCAGGAGAAGGCTCAGAGCAGCATCCTTGCCCCTTAGAATCCAGACTTCCAGAAACAGTCAGGCTAACGTGCCAAGCGACTCATGTTCAGACGACACTGGGCCATTGACGAGGCCCTCAGCCACATCCTGTCTCACCTGACTCTCATATCAGTCCTGCAAAGTGTCATCAGCATCACTGTTTCTACAGAGGATTTGGAAACTGAGGCTCAGAGAGGACGAGGCATCTATCCATGGTCACACCGCTGGTAAGTGGCGGAGGACTCAGAAACGAGAGACAGATCTGAAGAAATCCTCTCTTCTTTCTAAACCCAGGGTGCAGGCTGTATCACGGTGCCTCTTGGAGAAGAGACACGGGGTGGACGCTTAGCTGAGAAGGTAGGTGATGTAAACACCTGCCTACAGGCTAAGTTTGCCAGCCCTGTGGGTTCCCTAGAGCTCCGGTGACCCACGACCATAAACTTCAAGGCTTAGAACAACACAGATTCATTAGCTCACAGTTCTAGAGGTCAGAAGTCCAACCAATCTCTGTCTCAGGAGGCTGAAATTAAGGTGTCAGCAAAGCTGTGCTCCTTGGAAGGGGAGAATCTGTCAGTGACCTTTTCCAGGTTCTAGGGGCTGCCCCGATGCTCGGTGCATGGCCCCTTCCAGCAACCACAGCGTTCTGGCCTCTGCTTCTGCCATCACAACTTTTTCTCTGACCCTCCTGCCTCCCTCTTAGAAGAAGTATGCTGGATCATCCATGATGATTCAGGAAGATTGCCCCTTCTCAAGGGCCTTCACTGAATCGCATCTTCAAAGTCCCTTTTACCATGTCACATAACACCATCCCTGGTTCTGGGGATTAGAACATAAACATCTCTCGACAGCCATTATTCTGCCTATCTCGTGGGGTTCCTAGCATGGTGGTTAAGAGCAAACACATATGTCAGTTCAAATCCTGTCTCTACTGCCTGTTAGCAGATGGAGATGTATAATTTCTCTGCGTCTCAGTTAGCCTGACCTGAAACACTGAAATAATAGAATTTTCCTTCCAAGGCTGTTGAGAAGATTAAACAATACAATGATTGCAGAGCTCTTGAAATACAGTGCTCAGTACATGGGAATTGTCATCTTCCCCACTGCCTGTTATGGTAATGGGTAACAGAAATTCCACCATTTGAGATTTACTTCTTAGGCTCCTTCCCCAAGGACACAGGCACATCTCAGGCCCTTGTGAGCTGACAAGAAGTTGGCAGTAAAATGAAGTTAGGCTCCTCAGTAGGACCTAAAGAACCAGGAAAGAATCAGAGAAACTTACCATGTAGAAGGAGAGGGAGAAACATACTTCCTCTGTCAGTTTCTAGTTTTGCCTGTGGCTCTACTTCGGATAGGAATTTCTCCAGCCTCTTCCCAGATTAGCCAGGGTGAGCCTGCCTAAAAGGAACACTCTGAAGATGATTTGCTGAGATAGACGAGACCTGCCCAGTTAGATTTGTGGCAGAGCAGGGAGGATCTGGAGTTGGATCCTGGCATGGAAAAGTACTGAAGCTCTTTGCCTCCAGGTGGGAGCTGGAGCCACTGTCTGAAATGATTATCCCCAGTCTGGGCCTCTCCAAAGTTGGTCTTGTGGTGTGAAATGAAAGCCAGATTCTGGGTCTTATCTGAGAGCTACCTGACTGTTTCTCATCAACCATTTGGAGACTGGAAGGTTCCCAAATTCGTTGTCTAAATTTTGTGATGGAATACACACAGTTCTCCAATGTGAGCGTGTGATCACAGGTACCTGCCTACACAAACAGTTCTCCCCATTCAATAAAATAATGTTACTATTTGGGCCTTTCATTTAGCCAACAAATACTTGTTAAGCACCTGTAGGGAGCCAGGAGAAGGGCTCCCTATCTTCAAGGAGAGCAAGAGGCAGACTTGTAAAGAATTATGTCACTGTGCAGAGTGAGACAAAAGTGACTTCCCTTCCTGAAAGAGAGGGAGAAGCACGGAACCTTGTCTCAGGGGAGAGAGTATATGCAGAGCGAGAAGGGATTCTTCCAAAGATGGGAGAGCACAGCCCCTGGAGCCAACCAGCTGGGGTCTGACTGCTGATACTTCCCAGCTGTGTGACCTTGGGCAAATGATGACCTCACCTCCTGCAGCCTCAGCTTTCTCTTCTATAAAGTGGGTGTAAGCAAAAAGCTTCCCTGGGGTTTTTATAAGGATTCAGTCGGCTGGGAAGTGAGCAGCAACTTGGCGATGGGTCCATAGTCAGGATGTGAAGAATAAGCTGTTATTATTAGATTCATGGAGACTCATCACTGTTTCCCTAAATGCTTTCCTCATCCCCAAATCACAAGTCAGACCCCAAATTTGCCTATTTGTGGACACCAGGGACCTGTTGAACTGTCACTGTTCAAGGTAAAAAGCAACAGTGGGAGGAAATACCCACGTGGGAAAACACAGGTATACACATGTTTGGATGGTGTGTACCCATGACCTTGGCAGTTTGGCAGTGAACTTGATTGCGGTTCCACCAGGATGTCTAATTTTTGTCCCGGACACAGCAGATTCCCAGTAGGAGGCGCCTTCTGTCCTCAGCTGGATTCTCTGACACCGGGGCAGCTGCCTATTGGCCTTTCTCAGGGTTTGAAGTTCAAAGAACTGGACGGGGGGGTGGGGT